>VDFB02000003.1:611809277-611858424 GCA_007258455.2 Sequoia sempervirens
GGATTTTTTATTTTTTTCTCTTTGCATCATTCTTCCAATTCTATGAGTATTTGGGGAATGATGATAGTTTTGAGCTCTATAACAACATTAGCAATGAAATGTTGACCCCAAATCCATAGTTACCTTATGTATTTGTGGGGGAAATCCTTCCTTCCTATTTGATGACGTAGCTTTATTTTAGAAACATATGACTTTGGCATAAGGTTTTTTGAGGAAAGCTCTCATGTCTTGGAACAAAACATTGGCTATTTTAAAGAAATTTCTCATAGTGATGGTGTAGCAACCGATTTAAAGTGGGGGAATACATCAATGAAATCTTTCAATATATTTGATGACATGATTTTATTTTTTCTTCTGGCATGTCCTTTTCTTGGTGGTTACATTGGGTTTGATGTCCTCCAAAAGTGTGATATTTCTAAGCATATGATCTCCCTTTGTGGCATGATGAAAATGAGGAATCCCATAAGTGGAAATTTGATATCCTTGACTTGTCCTCTCTTGGAGACATTAGGCACAATGCTCCCTAATAAGAAGAAATTACATGAAAAAAGCAATATCCCCTTTAACAAAATTTTACATATATTCAAAAGCATTTACAAAAAGTATTACATTGTGGTGCCTTATCAAAGTTTTTAGGAGGATAAATTCAGTATGGTATGGGAGGCTAATATGATTCTCTCATTTGTAACCTCATTAGGATAACTCACCTAGTGGAATGAATGAGATTCCATTACCCTAGAGTGAGCGTACACATATTTTGGGACAACTCACCTAGTGGACAGATTGAGGTTCCACTACCCCAAAGTGAGAATACACATTTTGTGATGCAAATCATCTACCAAAAACCATTAACCAACCAGGGGTGATTTTGACCCAAGCTCAAATGGAGAAGATTAAATAAAAAAATCACCCAAAATTCCTTTCTCTTTTCATCAAAATCATATCAGTTCACTTGAAAATCATAAGGTGCCAACCACCAAACCAGTATCCCAAATCCTTACCAGATTCCAATACATCTTATCAATCATCAATCTATCAAAATCAAAGCAATAACCTCTTTGGAAGGCTCCAATCCAAATCAAACACCCAACTTGCACCATATTACTCTTCATTTCACAAGGAAAAATAACCACAAACCAATCATTCATCCTACAAACCTATTCTCAGACTTCCAAGATATTGTATTCATCATATTTTGGTTTGAAACAAATCAATACATACTCACACACCACGGATCTAGCAAATTCTCTGATTCTTGCAATCAAACACCATTTACATATAAGGTTCATTTTGGCTTATATCATCAAAATAAACAAGTTTCCCTCCTAAACCTTATCCAAACATAGATACTTTTGTAACAACATCAACAAGATAGTTTCCAATCATTAACAACCATTTCTTTCACTGTTTTAAGCAATCAAACCATCATATTCCTTGTAGGTCAACAATCCCCTAAAACAAGTGATTCCTTTTCAATATCAATGTATCTTTACAAACCCAATACACATTTAGGAACCCTTTTTGGTCTACTTAAACATATCTAAAGCTTTGAATAGGTTACTTTGCAAATTTTACCAGATTAATAGATTGTCCACTAGAAAGTGCCTCAAATTAGGCCAAATTTATAAAGTAACCACCAATGAATCAACTTGAAATTACCAAATAACCCTAAGCAACATTAAAAATAGTCTCAAAACCTTCAAAACACCAACTTTTAGAAGTAGAAAGGAAAAATAATGCACTTATCAATCGAACCCTTTCTTTATGCACAAAATAAGCTTAATAAGTGAGGGTTTATTAGAATAAAATGCTCCAAACCTTCTCATGCTCTTCCACTGCTTGAAAAATGTTTATAAATGTTTGCATAAACTATTCAAACCACCTCCAAGCCACTGCAACTGTTATTTCTCCAAACCCTTAACTGAAGCATCAACAAATGTATGGAAACCCTTCAAATTCCCCTATAGCAGCAACTCAACCATTGAATTTTTGTTTCCCATGTACCTTCCATAAAAAATAAATCTTGAAACATCCTATTCTAATCTACTCCACCAATCTACATGGCCTAATTCAACGGAGCAGTCATCAATGGCTTATTTGACTCTAAAAACCCCAATTTTGAGGGTTACCAGTTGAACTAGAAAATGTACTCTAACTAATGATAAAATCCATAGATTTCCCTCTAAATGGATTCAAATTAAAGTTGGTTCTCTGTACAACTTGAAACTACAAATATCAGGCCCTAAAACTACCATATAGGCTGTATAAAACTAACAAAATAGAAAGAAACATTGAAATTTATAAACAAGGTACTTTTATTGATAATGATTCTTCAAGAATATAGTGAATGATCATTTACTCGCCCACTACAAGCCTTATAAAGAGATTCCAAATGATTAACTATCCCTTTCAACTTCCTTGACCAACCAAAGACCTTTCCCTTCCTCAACTGACTCTTTAACTTCTTGTTTTATGCATGTTTACAACTTTTTTACATTTTTGACAATAAATGACAATTTTTACATTTTTAACATCCTTGACCCCTTAAAGACTTCACTGAGACCTAAATACATCAAATATGACCACATCATGCCCCTTTTACATTATTTTACAATTGAAAATCCAAATTTTGTAAATTTTTGTTTTGAAGGCATTCTATGAACAAGGTGCTCTTGTACCATTTTGGGACAAATCACCTAGTGGACAAATTGAGGTTCCACTACCCTAGAGTGAGCAACATATGTCATAGACAAACAACCCTATTCCACATCATGTTGAAATGGTTGTTCTTGATCCTTTTGTTGTTTTTCTTTATTTTTCTTGGCCTTTGATAGGGTATGATTATATATCTTTTCTATTGGAACATAATTAAGTGTATTGAATGTCTAATTTAGTGTGGGTTTGACATAAGGTCATCCTCTCACTAAAGTGGGGGAAAAATATAGTGACAATTTTTTTTTCCCTTTTTTTTCCACTTAATTTGGAATAATTGACATAATCAATTATGTCTTGGATTAATGTTGTGATGTGCTGTACACATTCATATTAATCTAGGACCCCTTTTTAAACTAAATGCACTTGAATTATACCTTGTTAAAGTGTTGTGTTGATGGGTGTTTTTGCACTTTCTCAACATAGGCAACACACAAGTATGCTACCTCTCTTGAAAGGAACTTTCTACAACTAAGTTTTAGAAATCACCCTAAGGTCTCTCTGGTGTTAGGTCATGATTAAGCTTGGAATAGTTCAATTGGTTAATGTGATTTGCTAGTAATCACAAAGGGAATTTATGATTCACTAAACATGGAGGGAATTAGATATGCAAAAGGAGTTTTGTGAATTCTAGAAATGAGGGACAACTACTACAAGTTCAGGACAAAAAACTAAAACTCCATGTTTTCCATTAGATTTGGCTTTGTTGTGATGCTAGAACTTTGTCTTGACTTCATATTTTAAAGAAAGGTCAAAAGGAAAAAGGGTTAGAAATTTCCTAGACCTGCAACTAATGTTGAATAGTAAAAATGGAGGATACTATAGTGGACAAACTTCCTAAAACCAAGTTCCACTTAGCCAAGTGCAGCCTATAGTCTCATGAAACTCGTACAATCTTCTAAGGTATGTATATTTTCAAACCATTAATTCACCATCAAAGCATGATTAATAGTTGAACTTAATTGCAACAATGTAAATGATGCTCAGACAAACTTTACATAGTAGTTTATTAGCAATAAACAACAAAAAGTATGAGATAGGAAGACATCAAACATCATAGCATTCTTCACCATTAAAACATAGCATATACTAACAACTAACAATAACTTAAAACTAAGAACAATGAAGATGAAATCTACTATGTGGAGAATCAATCATGCACACATGGAGAAGAAAAAACAAGAAACCATCAAAATAATGCTTTCCTCATTAATTTTCTTTAGCATTCCTTTACACAACAACTCATCTCTCTCTAAAAATGAGAGGTTGCCCCTATTTATAGTTTTCCAAAAGAAAAATGAATGGACAATATTCATTTACATTGTGTGGCTTAGATTTATTTTACATTAGGGTTTCACCTACCCCTTAAATATATGATAATATAAAATAATCTTTTGTATTTTCACTATTTTTTCATTTAGTTGCCTTTACAATGTAGTTGTTTTGTCCTTTAGCTACTTCCAACCTTTTATGCTTATATTGTCAAATATTCTTCATCTATAACTAGATTTCCAACATTCTTCTGTAGAATAGCGTACTCCATGAGCTTCTTGATCATAGCTTGGAGTTTATCCCATTCCATTAGATCAGATTGAAGGATCTAAAATATTATCTTCTTGGATCTCTCAATGACCTAGTCCCAATACTTGGTGCATTTGGCTGTCACCTTAATAACCTACTCAGACTAAGTGAAAGCCCTTATAGCAAAATCCATGAAATTCGGTGACAGTGTGTCTGTAGCCCCTTCCTCCATCTTCTTATGAAAGAATGGAGTGATTTTCTTTGGATTTAACTCATGAGTGGGCATCTTGTAGTTCGTCATCATTTTTTAGGTAATATTCACTATCAGTCTAGTGTTCTACAACCCATTCAAGATCAAGCTCTAGTTCATGGAAGACCTTCTCTAGGATCTCCTTTCTATAATCTAGGCCCATCTGCCATGTTCCTAAAAGCCAATGATAATCTTCTGACAGCTCCAGTTCCTTCTCCCATATTCCCTAGGAGAGCTTGAGGACACTCTCAAACTTAGGATAAGTGATCTTGTACAGTTTGAAGTAGTTATTGTAGGTATTTATCATGTCCTCTATATACTTCTACAAACTCCAAAACTTATTAAACATCCAAGCAATGTTGTAGATGCCCATGTCACCATTATATATCACCCAGTTGAACCAATCGACAGTGGAATTGGTCTAATTTTTCATCTCCTCCATTTTATTCAGCTCTTCCTTGGAGAGAAGAGCGGGCATAGATGATTTTACAAGAGATTCTTCTTCCATGGATGTCCACTGTTGAATATAGGTGGTCAATTCCACCACTTACACTTTCAACTCTTCCTTGGTGGATTGATCCTTATTCATTTTCTAGATGATTGTGGAATCTAACCCCTAGAATTTTCCTATCTTATGCTCATGGGTCGCCAAGTCCATGTTGATCATTGATATTTTTTATTCTTTCCCTTATATGGTTCTTGTACCTCCACTAGTTACTAGAGTGGAAACATGCATTGTTTGAGACCCAAAATCATCCACTGTGATGTGTGACCTTATTTTGGGTTTCTTCTCTTTTATTTTCATTGTTTTCGCTCGAGCCAGGATTCCCTCTAACCTCTCTTTTTGGTCTATGGCCATAGGATCTTTCTTCTTCAACTACTCCTCCATCTAGTCAAGAATCTCAGTTTGACCCTTGGGTGGTTCATGATCACCTTCCTCTTCTTTGTCCTTATGAGGTTCATCTTCTTCATCACCAGGATCCTCTTCATCACTCTCTTCTTCTTTGCTTGGTTCTTTTTCAAGTGTAATTATTTCTGCATCTGGCTCGGTGGGGGTGACATTTTCTTCAATGATGTTCTCTTCCTGGAGCACCCTTTCTTCCTTTTGTGCAATCTAAACACTATGTACATGCTCAAAAATATTTACTTGGGAAACCTTCTCTTCTTGTTTCTCTTTATCTTCCTCCCTTTCTAGAGGTACCTCTTCTTCTTGGACCAAGACCTTGTCTTGGCCAATTAATGGAGGCTCAACTAATATTTCCACATCCATGTTAGTATCTACTTTCTCTTCTATGGAGCAGTGTCCTTCAGGGTTAGCCTCTTCACTTATATCCTCGTGTTACTAGGGAAGCTATTCATCTAGCACTTTATCTAATGTTTCTATCACATAATGATCATCGAGAGCATCAACATCCTCTCCATAATTCTATGACCTTTCCTCATCATAAGCCATTTTTTCCAAGTTTATATTCAACCCACCTTCTGGATGCTCCAAATAATCATCTCAGGATCAAAATCTTCAAGCTACTCATCTACATCCTTTGTAGCCTCTCTATGTTGCTTGGTGTGTTGTATTTCCATCTCTTCTGAGATTTCCATTATGGCCTCCATTTTTGGTGGCTCGGTAGGTGGCAAAGGAATAGGTAGGGAAGCTACAATTTGGACCATTAGAGCCTGAACCTTGGGGTCAAGGATTACCTCAGAAATTTCAATAGGTACATTTTGAATATATGCCATAAAAGCTTGTGACAAGATAAGTGGTGGCACATAAATTAATGGCATGGATGGTGGAAAATTAGATAAAGTGGGTAATGGAGGCGAGAGAGAGGAAGATGATAGCGGGGAAGTAGTGGAAGAGGAGGAGCCAAGTGCCATTATCAGGGAAGTTGGTGAGGTGGAGGTGATGTGGAGTGAGATGTCCACTATGGGAAGAGATGAAATGGGAAAAGCTCGAGGAGCAGAAGATGGAGGAGTGGTGACAATGGTAGCAATAGCAGGAGTGGAAGTGGTAGGTGGTGAGAGCGGCTACCTAGTTTCTTCTTCTTCTTCTTCATGATGTTCCTCCTCTTGAATGGTAGGCATATCAAGCAGGAACATCCCTATTCTCTTTTCTCTTTTAGATGATTTCCATCTTCAATCTATTTGTGTAATGTATTCTATTGTTAATCTAATTAAAACAAAACACTATTAACAAAACTTTAAATTGAAGAAAATTTGAAATAAACTTGGCTATAAAATAACAATTCTTCAAGAACGTTCCGTCTTTCTCTATCTCCAGAGATTGGTTTGAAGCTTTCTGGCTCTCAGATTGTGTGAGCTTCTCCAAATGACTACTGCAGAACGAGTATGCAAAGGAAAACTATCCTAAATGATGGTGAAGATGGACAGGGGTTGTAATTATGTACAGGGGCTGTAGATGAGATGAGTCATGATTCTATTGCTATGATTGCTATACTATTGCTATGATAATACTCTATGAATGCTAATGCTGCTTGTAATTTGGCTATAGTTTTCTTGCTTCCAATTCTATATGATTTGGAGCTCCCGACAGCTGTATTTATAATTTTTTGCAGGCTTCATCCTGGCTGGTAAGAATCTACGGCTGTGAATTGTCTGGTATGTTTGAATGGTGAGAGATTGAGAAGTTGAGAAGAAAAGGGAGAAGGTTGAGAGGTTGGAGAGAAGAATGGAAGCTTGTCTTCAACCCACGGGAACAAGCCTGCACATGAACAGAGAAATTTAATTTTCTGTTTTGGCAGTTTGTTTCCCGGGAGTTGAAGATAAATCCCAAATTAAATAAATATTTAAATTTATTTAATTTCCTTTATTGCTTTTTGATATTTGATTTTTGATTTTTTTGAAAACTAAAGAAGAATTAATTAAATATTTTGGTAATATTTAATCATGAATGACTTTAGAAGATTTTTGAAATATTTAGAAGAATTTAATTAAATATTTTTGGAAATATTTAACTATGAATAGATTTTTGAATTGATTTAGAGGAATTTTGAAATGATTTAAAAATGAATATTAGATTAGAAGAAATAATCAAATATTTTGGAATATTTAATTATAAATGATATTTAGAAGAATTATAATATTTTAATCAAGTATTGAATAAAATATTCAAACTAAGATTATATGATACTATTATAAATAAATTGCAACATTTATTTAATTAATTAAGAAATGAATATGGTGCGGATAAATATTTAACGAAATGAAATTCATGAACAATAAATAAATTATTTAAATTTATTTATACGTAGATAGAATCAAAAGATTTTAATTAAATATTAAAAATATTTAATTAATTACCAGACAATGTGATATGACCATTTTTAAGTGTATACATTTTGCCCCTCTTTGAAGTGATGTGTTTTACGCATTACTTCAAAGAATTTTTGAAATTTTGCCCCAAATATTGATTTTTGAGAAATTTTGCCCCAAATATTGATTTTTGATTTGTTGATAGATATATGCCCCCGCGAACGATGAATCGATGTTTGAATTTTTGAATTTTTTTAGATTTTTGTGGAATTTTTCAATTTTTTTGATTTTGAAGATGTCGATTCATCGTTCGAAAATAATGATGTGAAGAAACTGACCCGAAGAAATATTAAATGAAAATTTGATGAAGAAATTGCCCCTTGTATGTAAAAAAATATGATAAAATGCCCTAATTTTACCATTATATAGGTTAAAAATGTCATTTTCCATGTCATTTTCAATTTTAACTTAGTAAAATTTGTAAATTTTGAGCTCTGGGTTGACAATCATGGCACTTCCAGTTCACCTACACCGTTTTGAGCGTATCCGACGTTATCAGCGACCGACGCACTACGGACCTCCGGTATGTGTCTCGTAACTGCTTGTCTGTCGAAAATTTCATTTTGCGCACGTTTTTAATGTTTTAATTCAAAAACATTGAGTTTTAGCGCTCTTAAAGTTTTTCGTAGCGCACTCAACAATTTTCGTAGTGCATACAATATTGTAGCGCCCTTAAGGCGTATCGTAGCACATTTGAAATTTTCCACAGCGCATAATTTTCCATAGCGCCTGTGATATAAATCATAGCGCCATTAATTGATTCTGTAGCGCAAAATTTTATTTAGCGCTGATAAAGATTTTTGTAGCGCATACAACTAGTTCTGTAGCGCTTTTTGTTCCACATGATAAATTTGTTTCCCAAATTGTTGGAGAACAAATAGTAGTTGATAAATTTGCTTTTAAAGTTGTTAAAAACAAATAGTATAGATAAGTTTTCTTCTAAAGTTGTTAGAAAGAAACTTGATGTTGATTATTTGCGTTCCATGATGATGAAAAACAAATAGTTTGATTGATTTGTTTTGGATTGATATGTTAAGATGATTTGATATTGATGTTGTTTTGATAATGTATGTGAACAGGAGAGACTAGGTGTCTTGCAGATACGAGAGGCTTTTCCGAGTACATGGTCATTGATTCCACATTTATTACAGTCTGATAGAGATGTCATTGATGCCTGTGGTTTGACTTCATTACTTGATATGCCCGAGGTTCGCCTCAATAGGGCTCTATTGACAACACTTGCAGAGAGGTGGCATAGCGATACCAACACCTTTCATTTACCGACCGGCGAGATTACAGTGACTCCCGAGGATGTATATCGCATCCTACGGATCCCAGTGATGGGAGAGGTAGTTGTGTTTGACAGACGAGAGGCTGGAGGTACTCTTGCTTTGAGACGGATATTCAGAGATGATCAGATAGCTGGGTACTACATCCCATGGAGTGAGATTATAGATTCCTACCCACCACTACCAGCTGTGCTTGCAGGTTTCATTGGAGGTGTGTTGTGCCCCGACCATAGGTCGAAGGGGTTCGCGATCGGATGGGGTCGTGTCTTAGAGAGCATGGTGATGCAGGGCACACGATATGCATGGGGTACCTGTATGCTAGCCCACCTATATGACGAGTTACATCACATTGTCTATGGTAGAGGCCGGAGTTTTGCGGTTGGATGCTCATTATTACAGATATGGGCATGGGAGCATTTTGCAGTGTTACGTCCATTGACTCGAGGAGATCGACCAGCTGGTCGAGCATACAGATGGAGATATTCACATATTATTACTCAGCCTAGACTGGGCAAGCTAGTGTATTGGCAGCGGCTATTGGATAGTTTGGATACAGTATGCTGGAGGCCATATTTGGATTGTGAGCCATGGCCAGAGGATGCGAGGGAGATGCCTTTTGTATGCACTTCCAGATTTTTGATTGGACGGACCACATGGATTTTGGAGAGATTTCTTGCTGGACGTGTATTGTGACAGTTTGGTCAGACTCAGGGTATGCCTGTTGGTTCAGCTATTTATGCACGGCGACAGGCAGAGCTTGCAGTGTGGGGCCCACGGATCTCTTATGATGCAGCTGTTGCAGAGTTTATCAGTTTAGGTGCACAGATGTGGGACTACCAGGCGGATGTTCTGGATGCAGGGGCGACACATGAGTATGTTCAGTATGTTCTACAACATCCTCCTCCACGCATGTTTGATCCTGATGAGGGCGTTGCTCCTGTCATTGGACAGAGACGTCGACAGAGAGATTCAGAGTCAGGTGATGATGATTCAGAGGACAGTGAGGACGAGGAGGGTAGCGGAGATGATGACTCAGATGGAGATGATGGTGGTGATGGTAGGGGTGGTAGGAGAGACGGCAGGAGAGGTGGCAGAGGAGGTAGTGTAGGCAGAGGAGGTAGTGTAGGCAGAGGTGGACCACGGATGAGGCATACTGACCCATCTCCGTCAGTGGATCCGACAGTAGCGAGTCAGATATCCTCTCTGTAGAGCACAGTACAGAGCTTGCAGGCTCAACTATCACAGGCACAGGCCTTGATTTCACAGTTGCAGGGTCAGGTGACTTCGATCACTGCCGAGAGAGATGCGGCTAGACAGCGGGGTGAGCAGGCCATTGCCTTAGTAGATAGCCTACAGAGAGTGGCAGGTAGCACTTTGCCAGGTGATATGATGAGAGAGGTTACGAGGGCTACTCGAGAGGCAGAGTTTTATCGTACCAGATATCATGATGCAGTCCCAGTTGAGCAGAGAGATAGCTATACTCAGTCACGATCTACTCATGGTCGTTCTCGTACTACCAGCAGGGGTGTGACACAGCCATTACCTCCTAGAGGGCCACCGGGGTCAGGCGGAGCAGGTCCATCAGGGGCAGGTGGTACAGGTCCTAGGCCAGCTCCATCACAGGATAGCTCTGCCTAGTGCATTGTATATGATGATATTCTGTTGAGACATTTTGTATACACCGTGAGATGATCACATTTTTGATGATATTATATCATTTGTAGTTTGACATCCTTGTACATTTTGACATTCATTTTGAGATATATAGAGATGATTTTACATGATATATATATGATGTGTACTATATGATGGCTTCATGATTTATGATATTTATATATATGATTTTATGAGATAAATGAATGTATTATGTTTATGATAGATGAATGAATGTATGATGTTTATGATAAATGATGCAATAATTTATGAAATGATGTTTATGATAAATGAATGAATGTATGATGTTTATGATAGATGATGCAATAATTTATGAAATGATGTTTATGAAAAATGAATGAATGTATGATGTTTTGTGAATGTCAAAATATACTCAGTCATATTTGAAAAGATATAGATCTTTGATTCTTTGCCAGCTTTTGGGAATCTATAAATTCAAAATGCAAATTCTAACATGAATGCAATCTATACTAACCATGCAGGACATTCATACAATATTTCCATTTGGAGAGTTTATACATGCTTTTTGTATCATCATAGAGCTTTGAAATGTTGAAAGTTAATACAAGCATCAAAGGGTATGTTAGCACCAGTGATGACCTGAGTATTGCTTTCATGATTTTTAATATAGCAAGTTAATACAAGCATCTAGGTATAATTGAACCGAGATGACCTGAGTATTGCTTGCATAAACAGACAAGAGTTAACCCTTTTCCCATGCAAATTCCGAAAGGTCATCCATGATCTATAGTAGAGCATGTCTCGCGACCAAATTGCATAGTACTAATGATTTCCTCACAAACAGAAGAAAAAAAAAAATCATACTCCTTCCTTGCTTTTCTAGTTCAGTACATCATCGAATTACTCCAGAGATATGATAGAAAATCAAACAACCATTAAAATCCTGTTTAAGGAATTTCAAACATTTATTCAGATTAAGATCATCCAATTTGGTTACCATCATTGATATTCTGCATGTCGATAGTTTGTTTGGATCATTTTGTTTAGATTTCGATTGACATGAATATGTTTGTGATTTGATATGACAATGTTGCGTTTTGTTTTTGTCAAGCTGTTATTTGTCTGTTTGAGATATTTTGAAAGCTCGTTGCCCCTCTATTGTATTTTTCTGCGTTTTTCCCCCAATGTAAACACAACCTAAAGATAAAAGATATGTACAAATTTCATCAAGCCATGATGAAACCTAAAGATTCCCATTTATACGGTATGGATAATGAAAGATATTTACAGATGATAGACGTCGATGAATGATGCCTAAAGTGAAAATAAGACATAAACTAATAAATGGAGGAGCCCATTTCGATCACAAGTAGCGCTTGTTTGCCAAGTTTTCACCACTTGTTTTTATTGGGAATTTCTTTCAAGATTTTCTGATTTTTGATTTTTCTGTGATCTCTTTATGATTTTTTTGGATTTTTCAGACTTTTATGATTTTTATGATTTTTCGTGACTTTTATGATTTTTTTTTTATTTTTCGTGACTTTAGGATTTTTTTGATTTTTTCAGGACTTTTTAGACATAAAACTTCTTAAGGTGAATACTATTGGTTGGCTCTTCAAACAGGTCCCCCTCTGATGTGGATAATTGATATGCTCCAGAACCATATGCTGCTATAATAACAAATGGACCAAGCCAATTAGGTTCAAATTTTCCTTTCTTTTATCTATCTTGCTGATTACGTGGATTTTCCTTCAAAACTAAGTCACCCACTTGAAATGCCTGTGGTTTAACTCTGTGATTATAACTATGAGATATGACTTGTTGATAACCTTTCAAGTGATCAGCTGCATGTTGGCGTCTTTCATCTAACAGTTCGAGTTCTTGAAGGCGAGAAACTCGGTAGTCTTCATCACTTATCAACCTTGGTGAAACCCTTGGCTTAAGGTATTTCAACTCCATCATGGTAAGATTGCCTGGTCACAGATCAAAAGCATATAGGCTCTGTTGGCGTGCGAATAGTTCTATATGCCCACAGTCAAGGTTGAGCTGAAATGCCAATCACGCTCCAAAGATCATTTTTCCATCGCCTTCTTCAATATCTTCAAAATGGTTTTGTTAGAAGCTTCTGCTTGACCATTACCCCGTGGATAATAAGGTGTGGAGTACCTGTGTTGGATATGAAATCTTTCACAAAGTTCATCAACATCCTGATTCTTAAAAGGTCTTCCATTATCAGTAACAATAGAATTAGGAATTCCATATCTACAAATAATGTAATTCAGGATAAATGAAGATATTTGTTTACCAGTCACTGTTATTAGAGGAACATCTTCAATCCATTTTGTAAAATACTCAGTAGCTGTGATGATAAACTTATGACCATTTGATGATGAAGGATGTATTTTTCCAACAAGATCTAATCCCCACTGAGAAAAGGGCCATGTTGAAATAAAAGGCTGTAATTCTTGTGCAGGTGCATGAATAAGATTCCCATGGATCTGGCATTTAGAACACTTAACAAAAGTAAAAGAATCTTGCTCCATGGTAGGCCAATAGTATCCCATTCTGACAAGTTTCTTCGCTAAGGTCAAACCACTTGAGTGAGTTCCACAAATACCACCGTGAACCTCTTGTAAGGCTTTTTCAGATTCGTCACGTTCAAGACATCTAAGGAGTGTACCATCAAGACCACGTCTATAAAGGATATTGGCAATTAAAGTATAACGGGATGATTGACGAATAAAATTCCGTTTTTGGTTTCGTGATAAATCTAAAGGCAAGATGTTATCTTTCAAATAGGTATATGTTTTTCCATATAAGGGTGAATCTGAACCAGTCAAATGACATATAACTTGGGTTTCAGGATTATCATATGCAGGAGAAAACAATTGTTCCACCAAGAATTCATACTTAGTTTGATCTTCTGATATTTGTAATAAAGAAGCAATGGTAGCCATTGCATCTGCAGCTTTATTGTCAATTCTTGATATTTGTGAAAACTTAATTGACACAAAATATTTCTTATAATCATCCACCATGTTTTTGTATGGTAACAGCTTATCATCTTTTGTTTGATAGTCATCATTAATTTGATTAATGATAAGTTGTGAATCACCATAAACTTCCAGCTCTGTAATCTGCCATTCCAAAGCTATCTTTAATCCTATGAGTAATGCCTCATATTCTACTATGTTATTTGTGCAAGGAAACATCAACCGATATGATCTTGAGATGGTATGTCCTTCAGGTGTAACAAAAAGAATCCCTGCCCCCGAGCCATATTGTGTATATGATCCATCAAAGTATAATGCCCATGGTCTCTGAATTGTTGTTGTAAAGACATCTGCATCAGGAAACTCAATATGCATTGGATTGTCTTCTTGTAGAGGAGCTTCAGCTAACTGATCTGCAATGACCTGTCCTTTAATCGCTTTTCGATCTACATAGTGAATATCAAACTCACTTAATATCATTACCCATTTTGCAAGTCTTCCTGTTAAAGTAGCTCTGCTTAATAGGTACTTCAATGGATCTATCTTTGTTATCAGCCTAACTGTATGAGTTAACATATAATGTCGCCACTTTTGAGAAGCAAACACTACTGCAAGACAAGCTTTTTCAATGAAACCGTAGTTTAACTCATGTCTTGTTAAGGTTCTGCTGATATAATATATAGCCCTTTCTTTACCTGTAGAGTCTTCTTGTGCTAGCAATGCACCCAAAGATACTTCTGTTGCTGAAATATAGAGTATAAGCGGCTCTCCTGGAATAGGTGGAATTAGAACTGGTGGATGTGTAAGATATTGCTTGATCTGATTGAATGCTGCTTCACATTTGTCATCCCATTTAAATGGAACATTTTTATGCAATAAATGTGTGAATGGCAAGCTTTTGTCTGCCAGTTGAGCTATAAACCTTCTGATGGACTGTAATCTTCCTTGCAAGGATCTTAATTGACTGATATTTCATGGTGGAGGCATGTCCATTATAGCTTGTACCTTTTCTGAATCAACTTCTATACCCTTTTCTGAAACAATGTACCCTAGGAGTTTTCCAGATGTAACACCGAAGACACACTTCTTTGGATTCAGTCGAACATTGAATTTTTCCATTCTGACAAAGATTTTTGACAAGATTTCTAGGTGTTCATCTCGTGTATGAGATTTAGCAAGTAAATCGTCAACATAATCTTCCATGAATGTATGCATCATATCATGAAAAATAGTTGTCATTGCTCTTTGATAAGTAGCTCCAGCATTCTTTAACCCGAATGGCATGACATTCCAGCAATAAGTACCCCAAGGACATGTAAACGCTGTTTTATCTTGATCTTCTGGTGCAATTTTTATCTGGTTGTATCCTGAGAATCCATCCATTAATGAATACATTGCATGTCCAGCAGTTAAGTCAACAATCAAATCTATGTTAGGTAAAGGAAAATCATCTTTAGGGCATGCTTTATTTAAATCCCTGAAATCTGTACAAACTCTAATCCTTCCATCTGGCTTTGAAACAGGTACAATGTTTGAAATCCATTCTGCATAGTCAATAGTTCGAATGAATCCAACATCTAAAAGCTTCTTTAATTCTTCCTTGACCAATAATGCAACATGTGGATGCATCTTTCTGAGCTTTTGCTTTACAGGTTTTATCCCAGGTTAATAGATAAATGATGCATTATCAGATTAGGATCTAACCCTGGCATATCAGCATATGACCAAGCAAAGTTAATTTGATTATCCTTCAAGAATTGCATGAATTTCTGGACTTCTTCAACTGTTAATGATGCTGCAATTTGCAAAACTTTTGGCTGCTCTGGTGTACTTATGTTGATTGATTCTGTTGGTTCAATCAAAATAGAAGATCTTTCATGATAATACTTGGGAAGAGTGTCAAGTTTCTCATCCTTCAATGCCTCAGAAAGGTTTTCACTGTCAGATTCGCTCTTTATTTTTCTTTTGTTTTGATCTATCACTGCCTTTTTTCGGTTTTCATCAATAGATCCATCTTTTATTTCATTTATTTTGCAGCTAAGAGACTTGACACTCTCCTTGTCAAAATCATGAGTATAAGATTCTTGAATGAAACAATTGTTTTCTTCATTTGAGGAACAAAGGAAAGTTATAACATCTTCATCATTACTGAATGTAGGAATGTGGATAGGTGCGTCAATATCCCAATCTATAAGTTCTGGATAAACTAAAGGCATAGGATCATTATGTTGGGTAAGGTCTTGAATTGTCAAAGTCATGATGTGGTTGTCATCCTCATGGTAGACAAGGTCTATGATGGTATTCTCCTGTTGATTATCCATCTCGTTAGAATCTGATTCTTCCTCACTTGAGTCATGATCGCTTTGTAAAACATAATCGAGTGAAGGCCTTGACCCTTCTCCTTGTATAAGAACAGGTGCATATTTGTGTATAATATCAACTTGTTTATCCTTCCAGAATTCATCATTATAAATGGTGTCCCATTCATATTCATTAGAATCAGTATCTGAACTATTTTGCAATTGGAAAACTGATTCATGAGATTTATCTGACACGGATTCTCCTTCATGAATTAATGATGTCTGCTGTGAAGTGAGTTCTTCTTTATCTTTACCATATCCAAGTCCTGTTTTATCACTTGAATGCTTTGAAATAGGCTGAATTGGTTCCACAATTCCTTCTCTTCGTTTCCCTATAGGACCATTTCCTTCATAACCCATCTTTTGCATGATAGCGTACCCTTTACCATATTGTTCTTTAGGTAACTTAATGTGTAAGAGAGATTCATCTTCATCTTTGTATAGCCAATTTAGAATGTCCCTATCTTCAGCTTCTTCTTCAGTGGTATTAGCTCTAATGAATTTTCCATCAAACTTTGTGATTGGCACGAAAGTTTGAGATGTAGAAGCAGTTGCAATCTTTTGATTTGATAAAGTTGGTAATCCATGTGATCTTGGAGAAGGAGGTAAAGTAGAAAGAGATAGTGAATATTCACCTATCCCTTTGTCTTTAAATTTCAGCTTAGTATCAAGATTCTTTGTTAATTCTTGCAATTGGACTTGTAGATTGGAAGAAGAAACAACAAGAGCTTCTCTATTGTGTGGCACAAAGACATCTTGACTCACCCTAAGATTAGAACAAGTTTGGGTACTATTGTAATCAGCTTGTATAGTTATTTCTTGTCCATCATATGGAAACTTGATACATTGATGATATGTTGATGGTACGGCCTGCATATCATGGATCCACGGACGACCCAAAAGTATGTTATAAGACAGATCTCGATCTAGAACCTGACAAAAAGTATTCTTCACAACAGGTCCCACTCTGATAGGTAGCAATATTAATCCCTTAGAAGCTCTTTCTTCATCATCATATGCCTTAATAGTTATCTTCCTTCGTGAATCAATTTCATTTTCTGAAATTCCTAAGGCATTTATTAATTTTAAGGTACAAATATTCAAACCGGCTCCTCCATCTATTAAGACACGTCTAATTCGATGTTTATGGATCATGACTTCAAGATATAACGAGGAATTATGTGGATGTGTCATAGAAGCATCATCTTTATCGGAAAATGAAAGACAAGTGGGGGAAGACAAATGTCCCACCATGGCTTGAAATCTGTTTGCATCTAGATCAGTATCAACAGTTGTGTTCACAAGCGCTTCTTCTAAAATATTTTTGTGTATGGGGGATATTTTAAGAAGTTCAAGAATAGAAATTTGAGCTGATGTTTTTCTCAATTGATCAACCAGATTATACTGAGTTGGAGAAGAAATAGTTGTTTTAGATGAACTTCCTTTTAAAACAACCTTTGCTTGACCTCTTGTTGTTACATTAACCTGTTGATATTCTTGTTTTCCTTTAATTTTGATAACATTAATCCGATTATCATCTGTATAAATATGACGGATTATATTGTCTTCAACATTATGTATGCTTTTGGCTTTGGTATCCGATGTTTCCCCCTTTTGGTAATTTGGCAAAGGATCTTTGAATGCTTGATGATCATCATTGGTATGATGTCCCTCAATTGTAATAGTACCATTGTCAATTAAATCTTGTACTAGATTTTTCAAAGCTTGACAATTGTTTGTCCTATGGCCTTTACATCGATGATAATTGCAATAATACAAGTCATTCCATGATGTTGGTTTAACTCGTGGCTCATAATCTCTTTGTGGTGGCAAAGTGATAACTTTATTATCAAGAAGTTCCTTGAGAGCAGATTCAAGAGATTGACCCAAAGCAGTAAAAGTCCGTCGATTTGAAAAGAATGAAGGTCTAGACGGATTTGATATTTGGGTATTGCCAAGATTATTATTGAAATTACCACGATTTTGATTGGCATTTTGATTGGTCATGTTCTCTTGCTTGGAAATTTGTCCTTGTTGATTGTTATTTCCTTGTTGTATTGTATTTCCTTGTGAATTGTTTCTTGGAGTACTTGATAAATTGAAAACGGATGGTCTTGTTCGTAAATTATTTGCATCCACTATACCATCATTAACAACATTTTTGTTTCTATTCCAAAACCTTGTTTTATCGTTGTTTTGATTTGATGTACTTGGATTATCAAGTTTTATCACTCCCCTTTTAACCAAGGCCCCTTCAATAGTGATTGCATTTTCAATCAGTTTTTCAAAGTTATGAGGACAATGAAGGTTAAGCCTATAGCTTAATTCTGGATCAAGGCTATTGATAAAAATATCCATCTTTTCCTTTTCAGGAATAGGACGAGAATATCGTGCAAATAACCTTCTCCATCTTTGTAAAAATGTAGTAAAGGGTTCTCCTACCTTTTGTTTCACTTTACAAAGATCAAGCATTGTTATTTGATGTTGAATATTGTAGGCGTATTGTGAGATAAACTGATTTATCAACTCCTCAAAAGTTTTGATAGGTGGAGTGATTTTTGAAAGCCACTCCATGGATTGTACGCCTAGACTTCGTGGAAATAATCGCATCAAGTAAGTATCATCATAGGCAAATTCAAGACTCATGTTTCGGAAATCCCTAACATGGTCTATGGGATCGGTTTTTCCATTATACCTATCATACTTAGGAATTTCACAATGTTTTGGAAATGGGATCATTTGAAGACTCCTATCAAATGGATAAGGAGATATGTCTTCCAAAACATATTTCTTTGTTGTACCTCCTTGCATTTCCTTTATTTGCCTTTGTAATTCTTTGATCTGTTGATTAAGAGCACTAAAGTCATTAGGAGGATTTTCAGGATTTTGTTTAATCCCCTCTATGTCAAAGGTGTGAGGCAACTTAGCTCCTTGATTAGCTAATGTAAGGAAGTATTTTTCTTTGTTACGTTCTAGGATTCTCTCCATAAGAGTATGGAATTGAGGATCTTGTTCTGCTTCTTGAAGCTTTTCTTCCGTTATCTCATCAATATTAAATGTTTCCTCTTCTTTTTCATTTCGATCACCCATTTTACTAGTTGTAGTTTCTCCTTCGTCTTTTTCCATTTGTTTTTGAGATCTCGTGAAGACAGGCATAGATTTGTATCAAAATTTTACTCGCTTTTGATCAAAAGAGTGAAATAGTGCAATTGATGTGGTATGTATGAAGGTCAAGATAGAATGAAAATTCTATGACTTACATGAAATTTTCTAATCTTGTAACTTGTGTTGTTCCCTAAGTGAAAGGATGAAAATCCTGTTGGTGGGAATATAAGCAAAAGATCTAGAAAAGGATGGTTGTTGCACTTTATGAAGTTTTGATCATGGCTTTGTAAAAAGATGGATTTTGTGATAGATGCCCAATGTTTTCTAAGTTCTCTATTGTAAGATTTGATTTGGACGAGTAGAGTATTCAATTGCTGGTTGGGGAATATAACTAAAACGGATGCGTTGACTATGGTTATGCCTTTGAGAAAGGGCTCTTCTTTGAAAATAAGCTTGTGAATACAAAGGCTCTATGGCATAATCATCTGAAAGACCTCTAACACAATCATGATACCTATGAAGAAAAGTTCTATATTTAAGTAAAACTTTTCGACTTTGATATAAGAATTTTTGTTTCTTCAATAATTTCTTGTGGTTGAGAGGTTTCTTTGGCTTCTTAATCCTTTTGGAAACGGATTTTTTTTTACAAACTTTGTAGATTTCCAATCTCGTAACATGAGATTGATCAATATGATAATGAGTGTTTTGGATGATCTTTATCTAAATTAATGTAATGAAAACACATCAAACAAGTTGAAAACAATTGTTTTTAAGTCCTATGCTAAACATCAAGTGTGTAACCAAAATGTTTTTCAAAAATTGTTTTAACAGGTTTTACACATGACAAGCACTTCAAACAGACTCACTCTTAGTTCTCAAGTAGGTCATCATAGCAATCAACAGCCCACATCTTAAAACTGCGTTGACTCACACAGCCGTGTCACCCCCGAAAGGGCGCCCGTGTTTTTGTCTTTTCCAGGTGCATATTCAGAGTGACGGAAGTGGATACCGGATCCCCTGAGCAAACAATCCTTGGCAGTTATATGGTGAGTATCTTGGGGGTAGATTCTTCCCTCCCTTGCACTGTAATTGAAATGATGTTTGGATACTGACTCGGTTAGTTACTACACTAGGTTCGTAGTAAGGATTTCCGTTCGGTGCGGCAAATGATAAACTCCCTCGAGAGACCTCCCTACCTTTAGAACAAAGGCTTTGGGGATGGTTATCATGCACACTACCGTCAAAAGAGGGTTTCCCCAATTTTGCTTTAAATTTTATAGTGGGGTGGAATAGCCTGGCTTTGGCTTGAACCCACTTGAGTCGTTCCTCTTGGGTGAGTACTTTTTCCCACAAGAGCAGGCTCTCTACAAGGTTGTAATAAAACTTAAAGATGCATAAAAAGGAATAAGTGAGTTTGGCATTTTGATCACCCAGTTAAGGGGAGAGCATAGGCCTATCACTTGAGAACAAAGCAAACACTAGATTCAATTTTAAGCACCAAACTGAAATTTTCTAAACTAAGTGAAGATTTTGCTTCACATAAAGAGAAAATTCATTTTAAGCTAAAATTGAAAAATGATTTGTCTATCCTAGGATTGGTTCGTTTTTCTTTAAATGGCTACCCTAGAATTGCTTCATTTTATCCTTTAGATGACTACCCTAGGATTGGTAAATTTTATCCTTAGATTATTAACTGTCCGCGGCTGCGTCGGAATCAGTTAAAACTAAACTACGAGTACAGATTACAGATTACAGTGTTTTAAAAATTTGCGCTGCAAGAAATATTATGGGCGCTGAAATAAACATTACGGGCGCTGAAAGATACTTCAAGGGCGCTGAAACAGAGTTTAAGGGCGCTAAAACAGACTTTACAGGCGCTGAAGGATTTTACGGGCGCTAAACAGATTTCACGGGCGCTGAAGGATTAGTCACGGGCGCTGAAATATTAGTCACGGGCGCTGAAAAATACTTCAAGGGCGCTGAAACAGACTTTATGGGCGCTGAAGGATTAGTCACGGGCGCTGAAAGATTTATCACGGGCGCTAAACTGGAAATGTTTTTCCGAAAACGTGTCGTCTGCGCTATTCCGCTGTTTTTCCTGTAACCTATCAAAAAAAACTACAAACAAAACATTAAAAAGGGGGCAAAGGCCCCACGGTGGGCGCCAAAAATGTGTAATGTATTCTATTGTTAATCTAATTAAAACAAAACACTATTAACAGAACTTTAAATTGAAGAAAATTTGAAATAAACTTGGCTATAAAATAACAATTCTTCAAGAACGTTCCGTCTTTCTCTATCTCCAGAGATTGGTTTGAAGCTTTCTGGCTCTCAGATTGTGTGAGCTTCTCCAAATGACTGCTGCAGAACGAGTATGCAAAGGAAAACTATCCTAAATGATGGTGAAGATGGACAGGGGCTGTAATTATGTACAGGGGCTGTAGATGAGATGAGTCATGATTCTATTGCTATGATTGCTATACTATTGCTATGATAATACTCTATGAATGCTAATGCTGCTTGTAATTTGGCTATAGTTTTCTTGCTTCCAATTCTATATGATTTGGAGCTCCCGGCAGCTGTATTTATAGATTTTTGCAGGCTTCATCCTGGCTGGCAAGAATCTACGGCTGTGAATTGTCTGGTATGTTTGAATGGTGAGAGATTGAGAAGTTGAGAAGAAAAGGGAGAAGGTTGAGAGGTTGGAGAGAAGAATGGAAGCTTGTCTTCAACCCACGGGAACAAGCCTGCACAGGAACAGAGAAATTTAATTTTCTGTTTTGGCAGTTTGTTTCCCGGGAGTTGAAGATAAATCCCAAATTAAATAAATATTTAAATTTATTTAATTTCCTTTATTGCTTTTTGATATTTGATTTTTGATTTTTTTGAAAACTATAGAAGAATTAATTAAATATTTTGGTAATATTTAATCATGAATGACTTTAGAAGATTTTTGAAATATTTAGAAGAATTTAATTAAATATTTTTGGAAATATTTAATTATGAATAGATTTTTGAATTGATTTAGAGGAATTTTGAAATGATTTAAAAATGAATATTAGATTAGAAGAAATAATCAAATATTTTGGAATATTTAATTATAAATGATATTTAGAAGAATTATAATATTTTAATCTTTATTTGAATAAAATATTCAAACTAAGATTATATGATAATTAATATAAATAAATTGTAACATTTATTTAATTAATTAAGAAATGAATATGAAAAGGTGATTAAATATTTAATCGAAATGAAATCATGAACAATATAAATAAATTATTTAAATTTATTTATACGTAGATAGAATCAAAAGATTTTAATTAAATATTAAAAATATTTAATTAATTACCAGACAATGTGATATGACCATTTTTAAGTGTATACACTACTTTCTAGAATACACCTTTTTGTTTGGCTTATGCTTAGGTTCTCCTTCCTCTTTTTAGATCTTGTGGCTAGTGGGGACTTGGGAGCTTCTTCTGATGAGCCAGTGATTGCTCCACTATCATTTTCACTTTCAAGCCCATCCTCAAGCTTGCCATATGCCAGCTTCACACCCTTCTCTTTGAGTTGGGAAATTATTTCTATCCACTATCTTGTTCTATTTTCAATAGGCTAGGTGAGTATGTCAAGGTTAGTGACCTCTTCTTCATTCCAATTAATGATGGGTAACGGCAGTTTGGCCACAATATTGTATCTATCATCAACAATATTATCTTCCTCCACTATCTCATTAGGCACAAGGAATAGATTGATAGAATTGACAAACTAAGTGGTCATCCTTATATAGTGCCTCATCTACACCTCTTTTTCATCATTGCAATTGGCCCAAAAGTCCTCAATGTAGGGTTAGTGGGAATATTTTGTTCCAACCCATTTCTATAGTTTTCCATGAGGATCCGCCTTTCCTTAGTCTATGTGGGGGTCCAAGTTGTACTATGCTAGCTCTTTATCTAAGTATTCAACACATTGGGTGTCCAGGCAAGAGAACATTACTTTCTCACAGGTAAGAAGATATGGAATCCCAACTCGATGCTTGTTAGTCAAAAATGTGTGGGAAGTCTACAACCACAAAGAAACTTGCAACAAGATTATCTGATCATTAGGGTAGCACAGTAACTAGTAGGGTATTCATGTGAACCCTTTAGCTTTGATGTACATAAATTTTAGGAACTAGATGAATAAATACCTGAATCCCTTTATGAAGGCCTTCAGGCTATTTGACACCTCCTCTCAAAATCTCCTCTTAAGAGTCTGATTATGTGCCCAATGCAAGCATCATTTACTCTCTTATATTCTCTTTTGAAGTTTCTATATTGTAGCTAAGGATAACAGTCATAAAATTTAAGCTCTCCTTTCCTTTCCCCCAATGGGCCTTTACATAAGAGTCCTTTATATGGGAATTTCTCCACAAGGAGGTAGACTAGATATGATGTCATGTAAAATTGAGAAGTTTTCTTTATGACCATGAGCTGATTGTGCAAGTTGTCACTGATCATCTTGGCCTAGTGGAATTTACTCTCTCCTTGGATGACCTCTTATACAAAATAAAAAATCCATTATTCAAAGAATGTGGCAGTTGGTAGGCCCATTACTCTACTCAGAAGAGTAACCAGATCATGGTACTATTCAAAGAAATCACTTCTGAATAGTCTAGGGTACCTTGTTGGCACTTCCCCTCTTGTCTTTCAACCAATGCTAGTTGATCATTCTTTTACATCCTAAAGGGTCATGCTTCCACATGTTCTAAGAAAATTCCTTTTCTACTTCTTCCATCTTATCAAATGTTGGGATGCCAAATGTCTTGCCAATAGACCTAGTAGACAAGTCTAAGAATACTCTTCCATCTTTGTGAATGATTTTTTTGTTTTAGTGATAGCACTCACAGAAAGCCATGACCAATTCAGGGGCAATTAGTGTAGGAGAAAAGTTGGCTACCTTTGCGAGGCCACTTCCTTTAATCCTTCGGGAATCCTCTGTAGTAGGGTTAACCATCACCCTTTGCATGAATTCATCAATATTCATGTGTCTCAAGACTGTATCTAATACTGTGTCCCAAGTGGAGGCAAGCTTGAAGGTGCACTCCACCCTATGGAATTGATACTTCATTTGTTCTTTTCCTTCTTTTCCCCTTGGTGTTCTTGTAGGCTTCTTTCCTTTGTGTGATTTTCCCATGGGCTTTGCTAATGATCCCTCAGTAGGTTCCATAAATCCTACACACACAAAGTGTAGTAAGTAATTTTCATATAAAGGAGGTAAACATCAGTGAAATCCTATAAATCCAAGGTTAGATCCATTTATACTTCTGTAAAAGATCATAAAATTCATCATTGTTTACTTTTGGGAGCTCATTTGGATCATTTATGCAAATGTGGGATTAGGGGCATGGGTTTCCTCTAGGTGGAAGTTGTCAGAAGTAGTTTGGAGCAATATTGTGTTGGGGTCACTCAATCCCATAGATAGCTTCTTGTAGTGATATTTACGCACTGTATGCTTGGAGGGAAAATATCTTATGAAAGGATTAACTACATGTGGAAATAGGCCACAAGGTAGTGGGAGTTGTTAGATTAGGATTTGATGCTCTTGCAGGTTTGGGGCATGTGGGCACTGTGGGGTGGAAAGATGTTAAGGCTTAGTTGTAAAGTAGTGGCATTCAAAAGGCAGAAAACCACATACAAAAGTCCCCATTGTGGAACCCATGGGAACTTTGGACGTTAAGTATTATGCCTTAGCATTTCATTGACCTTGGGAGGTGCGAGAGAAAACTATTGGGATGTCATGAAATATTTTCCATTAAGGAATGGCCATGAGGTGATGGTGGTCTGTGGTTGGAAGTCCACATAGGCGGGCCCACAAATGACACCTAGACTCAAGTTTTCATGTCAAGAAGCTTCAAAGTTTGGCGAAAGGAAACCATCCCATGGAGTCTACAGTGCGGGGAGACATGTTGACTTGGCCATAAGATAGCAACATTTAGTACAAGGACCTTTGACAACATCCACCTACAAGAGTTCACCCGCAAGGACTTTCAACTTAGCAATTTTTTCAATGGACTTCAAGGATGGAGACCGATGATGCAGGACCCACATTGTAGGGCAACTCGAGGACTCTAGTGTTAAGAAATAGTGGTTGGGTGACTGTGAACCACATAAGGAGTCTCGTGAAATAGTTTAGACTTGGCCAAAAAATTTGTAAGTGTTGGGTTCATTTCGTTCGATGACAATGATGAAGGTGGATCCTATGCTGTAAGAAGGCATCAAGTTTTGGCTGCTAAACAACAGTGATGAGGTGGAAACTGCATGCAAGCATAATCCTTCATGGGTATTCCCGCAAAGGTTCATTGACTTAATCATTTCTTTGAGATTTTGCAAACATTATTAGGAATGGTGAGGGTGATGGTCTAGGCCGCAATGGATTCTTCACCATGTGATGAATGGCCATGGTAGGGAAGGATATCGCATGGGCACCGAGACATAATTTTACTAAAGCTAAGGGATTTTAACGTGCTAGGCGGATACCCTATGCATGGCCAAAGGCTTGAGAGGTTCTGATGGAGTGTCACGGTGAAGTAGAGTTTGTATTTTTAAATATTTATTATTTATGAAACCCTAAATTTGTAAAGAAAACATTTCCTAAAAGTTTAATGTGGACTTACCTAGAAATGACGCAGAAATCCTAAGGAAACTTGGATTGAATTCAGTAGAGGCTTTGCATAGGTGAGAGCTCTATCTTCTCCGTCAATATTTCAAAAGAGAAGGGTGAAAATAACAGGTTTGATCCTTCTATTTATAGGGAAAAAAACATTAATGACATGCATTAATTTATAGTACAGTAGTTAAGTAGGTTGGTGGAGTTGCAGAACCTGAGTTTGCATGGTTGTTCATCAAAGGCCCAAGAAATGAAGGTAGATGTGAGATCCATAGTGCAAGAAGTTTCCTAAGGTCAGTTGTTGGATAACATCGGAAGGATTGAGGAATTCCACAAGAGGAGACCCGCAAGTGTGGGTTTGTGAGGCCGAATGGACACAGTGGTGAAAGGCTAAGGGAAACCTGCAAGCTCAGATCCACAAAGGAAAAATACTTAACAAATTTTGGGTAAGTGATTTTGGTCAAGTGAAATTTGATGACTCTAATGCATGTGACCAACTTAAGCTCATAATTAGGGGCACGCAAAATGAGGAAAGGTAAGAATGACCTGACCAAGGAATAAAGGAAAGAGGGGCTCCTTGATTTGAATGGGGCATGTGTGCTATAGGCACAAAAAATGGAAACTCTACTAGGAGAACGCTCTCGAGCATTCTAAGCATAAGGATTCATCTAGAACCCAAAATATTTAGTTTTGTAGACCAAAAGCTAGTTTCTTGAAATGAGCTAGATACTTAAAGGAGGACATAATCCTTGGTTGAATCGATTCACAAAATATCTCAGAAGTGTGTATAGTGAGTTCATTCCCTCCCCATTAGAGACCATACCAAACAACAACCAATCATCTAAGGCAAGCTACATAGGTTATCTAACCAAAAAAGTAACCTAGACATTGCTCTGCTGCTAGTCAGGCGTCCATACCCCTGATGAAGTTATCGTTGTGACCCTACAACCATTGCTCTATTGCCAGTCGGGCATCTGTAGCCCCAATAGAGTTAATCTCACACCCACATAGTTTCTTATTGTCAACATTTTCTTTTCTCTTCTTTTCTTTTCTTTTCATATTTTCTTTTTAATACTCTTTTTCTCAATTGCATGAGTATTGAAGCTAATTATGGGTTTGGAAATCATAGTGGTCACTGGAGCTAACTTAAGTTTTTTCACTTGCTGAGGAATCATGATAGCTGCAATATGGCTCATCAAGAGTACTTAATATGTATTTCATGTGTAATATGAGATAAGTGTGAAGGGATTCAAATAAGGGTTCTGTCCTAAGTCAACTTATAGTTCAAAAAAGAAAATCCACCTCACAAAAACATACAAAAAATCATGATAACTAATGAAGACTTATCCAAGGAACAAATGGGAGTAGGTAATAGAGTGGTCCCTCTAACAAGCCAAGAATAGGCACCGCATCAAGATCGAAAAACACCCTCAGCAAAAATAATATCCAGGAAAGCGAGCGAAAGCAAAGAAAAAGAAAAACAATAAACCAAATAAACTACCCTAACTGTATACAACTTTATACAAAGGGATGAGCTTGGAAAACTCAAGCAAGGAAATAATGCTTGAGGTACTTCCCATTGATGGGTAATGGGACATCCTCCCCAGTTAACATTTTGAGGTGAAAAGAATTATCTCCTAAGATTTTAGAAATCTAAAAGGGGCCAAGCTAGAGCTTGCTGAATTTTTCATCTCACCCTTTCCTCTCATGGGTCTTGTCCCAACATAGGACCAAATTTGTAATCCTATAGGCCTTTACTTTGGCTCTATGATCAAACCATCTCTTAACTATGCCCTAGTGTTTGGTGAAATTTTCTATTGCTTGGTCACAAACTTCATATAAATGCAACAATTCAGCCAAGCGAGCTTCATGGCATTCTCCCTCCTCATAATATTTGTTGATAAATTGCAGTATAGGGATCTTGAGGTGGACTGGGAAAAAAATATCTAGGCCATAGATGAGGTGAAATGGGGAATTTCCCAAGGAAGCCTTATGATGAGTGTGATCTTCCCAGAGAGAAAAATTCAACTAGGTGTGCCAATATTTTGGATTCTTGTCAAGTAGTTTATGTATGATGGTAAGTAGTTTTTTGTTTGTATATTCAACTAAATTGTTTACTTGGGGATAATAGTTGGATGAGATCTTAAGTGCAATCCAAAAATCAAAGGCCCAGCTAACAAACTTGATGGATGCAAATGTGGGACCATTATTACAAACCAAAGAAAATGGGCAACCAAAGCAATTTAAAATGAAACTTTCTAGAAAATTAGTAACTACTTTTGTTGTACATTGCCTACATGCTATTGCTTCAGTCCATCTAGTGCAATAATTAGAAGTGTTTAGAATATACTTGTAGCCTATAGAGGATGGTGGGCTTAGTGGACCAATGAAGTTGAGTCCCCACTAAGTGAAGGGCCTTATCTCCACAACTAGCTGGAGTGGGACATCAACATTCATTTCCTTGGTAGCAGCACTCTGACAAACATGACAGGATCTGACGTGGTTGTATGCATCTTTAAATAGTGTCAACCAATAGTATCCCACTCATAGAATCTAATGGGCGGTAGAGGGGCTAGACCCATGGCTAGTGTCGAACTTATGATGAAACTCTTTCAACACTTGGATTTTTTCTTCTTTTCCAAGGAACATGAGATAGATTCCTCCATGATTTATTTGGTATAATATGGATCCTTACAGCATGCAACTACTATTTTTCAACCTTAGAGCACACTTTTTTACTCCCTACAACTGGGGTGGGAACTTGTTGTTTGGAAAATAATAGGCAACATCATCATACCATTCACCAAGGGAAACATCCTCCAAGTGGTATTGTTGTACTGTGAGCTTCAGCTCAATTTTTGCTATTGTGTGAGTGAGGGCTTCTCCACGAACTAGCTTCATGGGTTGAATTTCCATATCATACTCTTGTAGCGGCATGACCTATTTTTCTCTTCTTTCTCCTAACTCATTCTGCATTAGCAAGGTCTTGACATCTAGATTTGGTACAATTGCAAACACCTTGTTCCTCAAGATGTAATGCCTAAATTTCTTAACACCACAAACCTAGGAATATGCATTCTTTTCAACATTGTGGTAATGCAATTCTGCATCTTTTAGTGAAGCACTCATAAAAGCAATGGGATGCTCATTTCCTTCGTCATCCTTCTACATTAACATGCTAGAACATGAGTTATTTGAGGCAAAGGAGTAGATATAGAATGGCTTTAGATAGTCTAGGATAACTAGTATTGGGGCATAATCTAGTTACTCCTCTGAGTAGAGTAATGGGCTCGCCAACTACCACATTCTTTTACGAATGGATTTTTTATTTTTTAGAAGAGATCATCTAAGGAGAGAGTAAATTCCAGTCATCCAAGATGATTAGTGACAACTTGCACAATCAACTCATGGTCATAAAGAAACATCTCAATTTTACATGAAATCCTATCTAGTCTTCCTCCTTGTAGATAAATTCCCATACAAAGGACTCTTCTATGTAGGCCCACTGGGGACAAAGAAAGGAGAGCTTAAAGTTTATGACTACTATCATTAGCTACAATATAGGAACTTCAAAAGAGAATACATGAGAGTAAATGATGCTTTTATTGGCCCACATAATTAGACTCCTAGGAGGAGATTTTGAGAGGAGGGTGTTGCATAGTGTGAAGGCCCTCATAAAGGGATTAAGGTATTTATTTATCCAATTCCTAAAATTTACGTACATTAAAGTTGAAGGGTTCTCAGGAAGACCCTACCGATTACGACACTACCCCAGTGATCAGATAATCTTGTTGGAAGTTTCTTGGTAGTTACATACTACCCACACATTTTTGAGTGACAAGCATCAAGCTGGGATTCCATATCCCCTAACCTTCAAGCAAGGAATGTACTCTTTCCCTATTACCCAATGTGCTGAATACTTAGATAAGGAGCTATAAGAGTACAAGTTAGAACCCAAAACAGACTGAGAAAGGGTGGATCCACATGGAAAACTAGAGAAATGGGTTGGAAGGAAATATTCCCACTGACCCCACATTGAGGACTTCCAGGGAAATTGCACTAATGAAAAAGAGGTGCGGATGAGGTAGTATATGAGGTTGATTGATCAATTCATCAAGTCTATCAGTCTATTCCTCATGCCTGATCAAATAGTGGAGGAAGATAATATTGTTGATGACAGATACAATTCCATTTCTAAACTGCCCTTACCCGTCATTGATTTGAATAAAGAAGAGGTCACTCACCTTGACATACTCACTAGACCTATTGAAAATAGAACAAGACAATGGGTAGATGCACAAATTTCCCAAATCAAAGAGTAGGGTGAAGAGTTGACATATGGAAAGCTCAAGGATGAGCTTGAAAGTGAAAATGATAGTGGTACGACCACTGGCTCATCAGAAGAAGCTCCCAAGTCCCCACCAGCCACAAGATCTAAAAAGGGGAAGGATGCACCCGAGCATAAGCCTAAACAAAAGGTGTATTCTAGAAAGCTGACTAAGGGGAAATCATCTAAAAGAGAAAAGAGAATAGGGACATTCATGCTTGAGATGCCTACCATTCAAGAGGAGGAACATCATGAACTAGAAGAGATTAGGTAGTTGCTCTCAACACCTACCACTTTTTCTCCCAATATTGCTACCATTGTTGCCACTCCTCCACCTTTCACTCCTCAAGCTTTTCCCATTTCATTTGCACCCATTGTGGACATCTCATTCCACCTCACCCCTGCCTTGCTAACTACCATAGTAATGGCACTTGACTCCTCCTCTTCCACTACTTCACCACTATCATCTTCCTTGCTCCCACCTCCATTTCCCACATTCTCTAGTTTTCCACCATCCATGCCATCAATTTATGTGCCACTTCCTATTTTTTCACAAGCTTTCACACCATTTATGAAAAACGTACCTATTAAACTCTCTGAGGTAATCCTTGACCCTAAGGTTTAAGCTCTAATGGCCCAAATTATTCTTTCCCTACCTCTTCCTCTACCACCTACCGAGCCACCAAAAATGGAGGCCACAATGTAGATCTTAGAAGAGATGGAAAGATGACATGCTAAACAACATAGAGAGGATGTAGCTAAGGATCCCAAAGATTTTGATCCCAGGATGATTATTTTGAGCATCCAGAAGGTAGGCTAAATATAAACTTGGAAAAAGTGGATTCTGATGAGGAAAGGTCACAGACTTATGGAGAGGATGTTGAGGCTCTCCATGAGTGTTATGTGATAGAAACATCATATCAAGAGCTAGATGAAGATCTACCTCAACAACACGAAGATATAAGTGAAGAGGCTAACCCTGAATGACACCACTCCATAGAAGAGAAAGTAGATACTGAAACAGATGTGGAGATATTACATGAGCCTCCACCAATTGGCTAAGAGAAGGTCCTGATCTAAGAAGAAGAGGTACCTCCATAAAGGGAGGAAGAGAAAGATAAATAAGAAGAGAAGGTTTCCCACGAAAAGAATTCTCAACCTGGGCACAGTGTCGAGATTGCACAAGAGGAAGAAAGGGTGCTCCAGGAAGAGAACATCATTGAAGGAAATGTCACCCCTAGTGAGCTAGATGCAGAAAGAATTAAACCTGAAAAGAAGCCAAGTGAAGAAGAAAAAAGTGATGAAGAGGCTCCTAGTAATGAAGAAGATGACCCTCAGAAAAAAAAGAAAAAGAGGAAGGTGATCATGAATCATCCAAGGGTCAAACTAAGATTCTTAGCTAGTTGGAGCAATAGTTGAAGAAGAAATCTCTTGTGGCTGCAGACCCAAAAGTGAGGCTAGAGGAATTCCTAGCTCGAGCAAAAATAAGGACTAGAAAAGAGAAGAAACTCAAAATCAAGTCACACATCACAATGGATGCTTCCGGGTCTCAAAAACTATAGGTTTCCACTCTAGTAACTAGTGGAGGTACAAGAACCATACAAGGGAAAGAATACCAAATATACATGATCAACTTGGGCCCAACGACTAGTGAGTAGAAGATAGACAAATTCCAGGGGTCAATTTCTACCATCATCCAGCAAATGAATAAGGATCAATCCAACAAGGAAGAGTTGAAAGCATAAGCGGTGGAATTGAATACCTATATTCAACAGTGGACATCCATGGAAGAAGAAGCTCCTGCATAATCATTTATGCTTGCTCTCCTCTCCAAGGAAGAGCTAAATAAAATAGAGAAGATGAAAAATTGGACCAAGTCCACTACATATTGGTTCAACCAGGTGATATACAATGATGACATGGGAATCACCATGCTACCTGGATATTCAATAAATTTTGGAGTTTGTAGAAGAAAATAGAGGACATGATAAAGACCTGCAATAACTACTTCAACCTATATAGGATCACTTATCCTAAGCTTGAGAATGTCCTCAAGCTCTCTTAGGGAATATGGGAGAAGGAGCTAGAGCTTTTGGAAGATGATCATTGGCTCATAGAAACATGGAAGATGGGCCTAGATTATAGAAAGGAGATCTCGGAGAAGGTCCACCATGAACTAGAGCTTGATCTTGAATGGGTTATAGAACACCAGACTCATAGTGAAGATTATCTGAAAAATGATGATGCACTATGAGATTCCCACTCTAGACTTATATCTAGAGAAAATCAAGCCATTCTTTCATAAGAAGATGGAGCAAGGCACTGCAGACACACTATCACCAAATTTCATGGATTTTGCTGCAAGGGCTTTCACTAAGTTTGAGCAGGTTATCAAGGCAACACCCAAATGTACTAAGCACTGAAAGTAGGTCACTGGGAGATCCAAGAAGATAACCTTTTAGATCCTTCAATATAATCTAATGGAATGGGATAAACTCCAATCTATGATGAGGAAGTTCATAGAGTACACTATTTTCTAGAAGAATGTTGGAAATCTAGTTAGTGATCATGAATATTTGACAATGTAAGCATAAAATGATAGAAGTAGCTAAAGGAAAAAACTACTATAGTGTAAAGGTAGCTAAATGACAAAATAGACTAAATTAAAAATAAGGGAAATGACAAAAGTTTATTTTATATTGTCATATATTTGGGGGGTAGGTGAAACCCTAATGTAAAATGAATCTAATCCACACAATGTAAATGAATCTTGTCCATTCATTTTTCTTTTGGAAAACTATAAATAGGGGCATTCTCTCATTTTTATAGAGAGATGAGTTGTGTAAAGGCATGCTATAGAAAATTAATGAGGAAAGCACTATTTTGATGGTTTCTTGTGTTTTCTTCTCCATGTGTGCATGATTCATTCTCCACATATTATATTTTAGCTTCATTGTTCTTAGTTTTAAGTTATTATTAGTTGTTAGTATATGTTTTTCTTTAATGGTGAAGAATGCTATGGTGTTTAATGTCTTCCTAGCTCATAATTTTTGTTGTTTATTGCTGATATACTGTTATGTAAAGTTAGTCTGAGCATCATTTACATTATTGTAATTGAGTTCAACTATTATTCATGCTTTAATGGTGAATGAATGGTTTGAAAATCTGCATACCTTAGAAGATTGCACTAGTTTCATGAGACTATAGCTGCCCTTGGTTAAGTTGAGCTTAGTTTTAGGGAGTTTTTCTACTGTAGCATCCTCCATTATTACTGTTCAACATTAGTTATAGTGCTAGGAAAATTCTAACCCTTTTTCCATTTGACCTTTCTTTAAAATTTGAAGTCAAGACAAAGTTCTAGCATCACAACAAAGCCAAATCTGATGGCAAACATAGAGTTTTAGTTTGTTGTCCTAAACTTGCAGTAGTTGTCCCTCATTTGTATAATTCACAAAACTCCTTTTGCTGATCCAATTCCCTCCATGCTTAGTGAATAATAAATTCCTTTTGTGATTACCAACAAATCACATTAACCAATTGAACTATTCCAAGCATAGTCATGACTTGACACCTAAGAGACCTTGGGGTGATTTCTAAAACTTAGTTGTAGACATTACCTTTCAAAAGAGGTAGAAAACTTGTGCATTGCATGTGCTGAGAAAGTACAAAAACACCCATCAACATAACTGGTACTAGGAGGAGGGTAGCCAAGCTAAGCCGGATTGAATTGGCTTCTTCTCCCCTCAAATGTTTCATAGAGTGCTTAGATCCACACTAGACAAGGGAGAATTTCAAGAGTTAAAGACCCCTATTAAGGCTTATGGGGCCAAGAAAGGGGAAGCGTCATCTTTATCCCCTCCCACTCGACCTCCATCCCCTCCATCTCCTTCCTCCCATTCGCTCTAAACAATATTTTCACCCCTCACTTCCCACAACCAAGGTGTTTTCCCATCCCTTGCATCACTCTTCCAAAGTGCTAAACCAACTACAATCGCACTTCAATCCCAAGTCACTATATCATTACAATTACAACCTCCCCTTCTCACAATGGCTTGGTTAGGTAATAACCCTACACCCTTATCATTCAATGACTACCATGACATGCCCAAGAATCCAAAAGTATTTTGCAACAAGTTTCAACCACCTGATCTGCAAAGGATAGTAGAAGAACACATTAAGATCTTCCAAAAAACATTAAAGTATATGTAGGAAGAACATAAAGATGTGGCTTATAGGCTCTTCCTTTACTCATTGGGGGATACGGATTTCTATTGGTACATCCTTCTACCAACTAGATCCATTTCCTCTTGGGATCAAATGAAGAACACATTTTTGCAGAAGTTCAAACTTCCTGTCATCCCCACAAAATTATATCAGTAGTTCATGCCTGTTAGAAGAAAATTCAATGAGCCTATAAGTTCATTTAACAAATGATTTCATAGAGCCTTCATGAATTTACGGCCACCTTATGTGGTCGATGATGCATCCACTCGACTGGTGTATTATGTTGGCTTAGATAATCTTACATCCACTTTGGTAAAAAGGATGCACCTAGCTCCTTCCAAGTTGGTGGATGCATACACATAGCTGGTCAAAGGAAACACAGATTTGGGAGAGTATATTGTAGGCCCACTACCCTCTTTGGGGCCAACTATCCAACGACTCACTCATGCCTTGACCCATCAAATTCCTATGTTGAATCAAGTCCCTCAGCTGCCAATAGTGCCACAGCCAGGGCAGCCATTGAGCTAGGCGCCTTTAGTGCCTCATTACTTGAAGCCTTCATAGTAGCAAGAATATGCTCAATAGTCTCAAGTGCCCTCATACCTGCAAGGCTCTGAGTTCCCAAATACCCAACAGAACCAACCTATGACACAACTTGTATTCCTTTAGAATTTAGTGCCACAACACAATAATACAAAGAAGGATCAGATTGATGAGTTGACCAAACTAGTCAAGAAGCTATCTATAGAGATGACACATTAAAATGTGGACACCGAAAAATTAACCCTTCTACTTTTTCTATCTCGTTTGGGTCCTTCTTGTAATTTTGGCTAAATTGTGCCTTGATTTAATGTTGTAATGTGGATAACACATTCACATTAGGTCTTGGGCCCTAGTGAACTAAAAGAATTCAAGTAGTACCTTACTTAAGTGTTGTAAACTATTGTAACACACTTTCACACTTTTCTAGGGTATTATTAATATAATTCACTTAAATAACCTCTTTTTATTATTTACCAAGCCTTATTTCAAAGTGTTGTAAAGTGTTGTAACAAACTTTCACACTTTTCTAGGCTTGTCATCAATAATTTGACCTTTCTTATGCTATAAGTGGCCCCATTTTACACATATAGGCCTTACTTAAGGGTATTTTTGAAAATAATCATGATAAACATCATTTAATACATTTAATCTATGAAACCAACTTAAAATGCGTAAGTGGGACCCATTCACCACTAGGGGAAAATGAGTCGGACCCCTTAGCACAAAAATCAAAATAATTTTAAATTTCTGGTAGGTTATTATTTTCTAAGATATAAGGTCGGCCTATGATGTGCTATTGTTGGGAAATATTGCATAATCAAGTATAAATATAAGGTTTTTCAACTCATTTCACCCCTCCTAATTTTCTAATCAATCCAACAAGAAATAAAGTGATCTAGCATTCAATCATTTTGTCTACAAGAGAATTCAAGCACTTTGGAGCCATTACTTGCATGGCTTCAGAGTTCTACTTCAAGGGTTTGGTCTAGTTTGTAGATTTTTCAAAGAGCAGCATTGGAAAAGTTGTCAACAAATTTTCAAAGTCATTCAAAGTTATCAAAACCCTAAAAGAAGCTTGGAGAACACCTACAAGTGAAATTTTGTAGTTTCGGATTTGGAAACTAGTTAGGAACAGAAGTGCCAATCGGGAGCTATAGGTTACACTTTTGAATTTCCCAAAATATTGAAGTGAAATGATACACCATTAGTGGTGTATCAGTCCCACTTCTAGGCCCAAATAGAGATTTTGCAGTTCTAAGTACCTAGTTTTCTAAAACTTGTTTCAACAAAATCTTCCTGAAACTAGACTATGTCGCCTAGCTTGGTGTATGAGTCCTAGTTGGCTTCATTAGTGACTTCTATAGGATTCCAAAGCTCCATTCCATCTGTCTCTAGTTTCTAGGTGCACACTGTAAATATCATAAGCTTCTGTTAAAGTTTGTTTGCATTTCTAGGTCATTTTGCATATCACATCATGTTTTCAAACATCTTGGATTTTCTTAGTTTTCATTAGTTAATCTTGTTTATCAATTTCCAACCTTAAGGAAAATCCCCTTTGAAATATTTCAATCTATTTTTCATTGGAATCTCAAGGGTTTCTTCCTAACTGTGGACATTGTGAAATTTGATTCCTCTTCCTTCATTCCCCTTTTTAGTGTGGATAAAGGAAGTTATGCACTCCATTTCCATTGACCACACTAAGAAATCAAAATAACCAGTTGCAATCCTCTCAAAGGAGCATCCAAGCCAACCATAATTTAGACAACAATGATTCAGGTGCATCTTCTAGATAGAATTATGAGAGAGGACAAAATTTGGGACATAACATTGAAAGGAGGCCTTCACAAAGGAAAAATAGAACACAAAACACTAGGCCAAACAATGGAGGCATCCCCACACCTCTTCACCAACCAGGTGGTACTGATAAGTCTACAAGAGGAGTCTATTTGGCTAAGGGTTCCTTGTTAGGATGGTGCTGAATCCACAAGACAAACATGTATTCTGAGTTGGATTGTTTGGAATTCCAAACAACCATGGAAATTTTTTAGGTGGAAGTCCAAAATGTTGTTGATGGCTCAAGTTGTAGAGACTTGGTTCCCTCAGAGCCATACGATTCTTTGGTGTTGGTGGTCAACCAAGCTAATTTCCTACAAAGTGAAAACAACACGCTCGAGAGGGAGGCTACACCCAAGGATGGAGAAGAAAAGGAAGTAACAAGGGCTCCTTATCTTAGCTTTTTGATTCAGTAGATAATGGTCCTATAGATGAGGGAGAGTCATGTGAGGATGAAGTTCAGATGTTCCACAAAATAGCAACCCCATACAACTTAAGGAATAGGTAGGTTGGCAGTCATTTTACTGCTTCCACCCCTCCAAACAACTTCAATACTCTACTTGATCCAAATTCCAACAAAAATCCTACTTATCCTCATATTCCTACCTAATACTTCAATAGAAGACAACCAAATCAAACTCAAGGTCAGTCTACTAGTTCCTCCCAAGGAAAATTTTCTAAAGGATAAGTTGAACAAATGGGAGAATATATTGTTTCACATCTATATGAGATCAAGATCTATAATCTTCATGGCCAATTCATGTTAGTGTATAGGAGAAAATTTGCACCCCTTATCCAAATTCCCCTTTCACATTCTCTCACCTTAGAAAACCAAATTCAAAGGTGAAAATCCACATCAACCCACTGCCTTCGTTCCACTTGGAATTTTTTTTGTGTGTTGGTAGAAGAATAACTATCGAGGACACCAATGTGGTGCATAAACATCCACATAGCATGCTTACATCCCTGATGGATTCTTGCATCTGAAGCTAGCAGAGGTGTTACACTTCCCATTGGGGTCGATTTGTAATGCCCCTCTTCGACCAACTGACCCAAATATGTCTATTTTTCTCATTCTCCCTTCAAATTCACTCTTCCTTCATGCATTTCATCTTTTTCACATCTTCAAGAACTCTCTAAGCATTCAGATCATCTCTTCTAAGTATTCTCAAGCATTCTCTTAGCTTCCATTACTCCCAAGTAGCACTTTGCACTCCATAGAAGCAACAACAACAATCCATCAACTTCATAGAGAAAGTGTGGAACAACACCATTATAGTAGGGGCTTGAGTCCTCTCATTTTCTCCTCAATTAGCCAGTGAGCTCTTGGTGGAGGTGGTAAGCTTTTCACTCCTCTCCTCTACGATTTGGTTGGGTAGCCTAATACTATTTTTTAGTGTTATTATTTTCTTTACTTTCATTCTCCTTTATCAAAATTTTTCTCCATGATCACTATCTTGGCTATTCATGGAGGTGAAAACACCAAAACAGGGTTCTAACTAAGGCAGATGCCTATACAAACCCCCAACAAATTTCCTCCTTCTTGTGTGCAAGTGGAAGTGTACTTGGAGCTAGCTGGCGAAAAAGTTCTTTTATGAGATTATTCTTGTCACCCTAGATTTAATTCATTTTATTTATCACGTTCATTTATATATCTCATACTTTATAGTTTTGTTTTCTTCTCCTAAAAACCATTAGTTAGGCCATCAGTCTATTTTCTGCCATTTCATATTGTCTGTTTGGTCCTCTAGTTGTATGTACGCCAACACATCTAAGAGATGTGAGCACATCATGGTGTCATCCCAAAATTGCGCTTTCACCCTTAGACAGAAAGCTACCTAAGGCACATTGTTGAACCCAAAAACCAACTCACCTAGCCCCATTTTGAGTTTAGCATCTAAAGAGTGATTGAAGGACCTTATAGTCCTCATCATTATTGTCCCTCATTTCAAAACACCCCTTTAAGTTGAGGTAAGTTAGGGCAACCTTCTACTCTTGGCTCTCCATGACCTGAGGCCTTGAACGTGGTTGGTCCCCCTCTATTACATTTTTGGTGAACTTGATGTGAACCAACGCCTGCTCATCTATTGGTGTTGAAACTTTTCCCTTATAACCTATAATCATTGTTCCCTTGAGTGTTGTGAAGGTTTATGAGCATCATAACCCATTCCATAGCCACTGAGTATATTGTTAGGAGAAGTATACGTCACCTTTCAATCGAAATGATGAAGGTCACTACTGGTTTCTCTACAGGCATTTTTTCTAGATCCATTGTTGGTCTCACTGCATAGGAGCAATTTCCAAGGGGTGAGGTTAGATCCTCTGACGAGACCGATCATGTCCCCACTCCTCCTGCATCTCCCACACCATCGGTCGACAAGAATGAGGTTTTTCACATTCCTACATAATATGTCTTAGCCCTCAACAAAGGGTTGGGTGACTTGGAACATCACTTGGGAAGAGACCCGAAGTTGGCTAGGGCTTCCTGGGTTATCATCAGACTAAAGTATATGGTGGGAAAAGACCGAATTGGCATAGAAATCTTGGCTAGTCTCTCTAGTCTGAATTATGCATGTGCTCCTCCAAACAATCCTAACATTGTACGAGGATTCACTTTTGAAGACCATGAGAGACAGCTAGGATTGTCGATGCCTCCTACTGTCTATGTATGTGGCTGATACCGTACCCTCGATCAACATCCCCTCTACCTCTAAGGGATATGAAACTATCAAAATGAACAAGATCCCCTTGGGTTTTAGCTTCACTCCTCTTTTCACCTCTAGTGGTGGAGGTTTTGGCAGGATGAGCAGTGGGGGCTTTGGTAGTGGTGGTGGCTTCAACAGCGGGGTGGTGCTGGTGGAAGCAGTTTTGGTGGAGGTCATGGTGGTGGCTTTGGAAGTGGAGGTGGCTCCAATAGAGGCCCTATTGGTGGTGGTGGCTTTGATAGTGGTTCTGGCGGTGGCCACACTAGTGGTTTTGGTGGTGGATCTGGTGGCGGTTCCTCTAGCCCAATATCTTCCAATGACCCTATTCTAAACACCCTTCTTTAGAATATGGGTAAGATGAAAATTTAGTTGGTGAGTCTCTCCCAAGCCTCTACCGAGCCTATCTTTCAACCCTTCTTCAAGAATAGCCTGTTGTTAGTTGCAATCTTGAACACTCCTTTCCCTCAAGGAATGGAGATTCTTATATTCAAAAAATATGACGGAAAAGAGGACCCACAAACACATGTTTCTGCCTTTAAAACCTTTTGCATAGATTTCTTCCATCATGATGCGTTGATGGAAAAAATATTCCCTCAATCTCTCAAGGATACAACACTCGAATGGTACTATACCTTTCCTAATAATTCAATTTTTTCATTTGACGAACTTGTAAACCAATTTCTATGACAATTCCAAGGTAACATCAGGCCAAAGATAACCTTTTTGGATCTTGTCTGATGTAAACAAGGTGATAATGAAAAGACTACTAATTTCATAGAATGGTATCAAGTGCGCTTCTCACAAATCTCGTATCCATTACTTGATTCTAACATGAAGAATGAATTCATAGGGAACTTGCAAAGGCCTTGGCAGGAGAAGTTCGCCCTTATGAAATATCCTTCTTTTGTGCACATGTGTGCATTCCTACATGATTATCAATAGATAGTAGTTTAGTTTAGGGGATCCTCCTCATGCTCCCATTTTGAAGGAAACTCCATCATATCAATCTCTAGGAAAGGAAAAGTTGTTGCAAATGTACTAGCTATTGCAGATGACAATGGCCTCAAACGTAATTGAAAGTTCATGAAGTTATCCGAATCTTATTCTTCCATCTTACAAAAGTTAATGAAGGATAAGATCGTAACCTTGCCAAACCCTAAACCTCTTAAGGAACTGTACCTTGGCTGGTATGATGCAAGTACCTATTGTTAGTACCATTGAATTAACAGACATGATACTGAATGTTGTATGCACCTAGGTCATGAGATACAAGACTGTATCAAGGAGAGTACTATTCATCTTGATGGAAGCAAAAAAAAGTTGGTGGTGAAAGAAAATAGTGAATTGTAGATATACATGAACCCATTCTTGTCACATTCTACTAACATGGTTTTTGATCCCACTGATTTTATCACTTAGCCCGAGGCCTATGTTAACATGGTCACCATTACTTCTACTACATAGCCTATGACTAGTTCACCAGATGTGGCATTCACATCACAAGACTTTCCTTTAAATAACAAGCCCTCTCCCCTCTATATTCCCACTTGCCTCAATGGCAACATTGTGAAAATATTATTTGTAGACCTCATGAGTTGAGTGAATTTTATTATAGAAGAGATGTTGTGGCTTAATTCACTACATAGAAAAGAATATGAAAGAACAAAATCTACCATCCATACACATAATGGTCTTTCTCTAAAGCCATATGGCTCGATAACTTTGTATGTCCTAGTTGGACCTACGGTTGTTGACATAGTTTTGAATGTCATTCCAGAGTCAGATTTGTTTGGGATTAAGCTAGGCATACCTTGGCTAGCTTCCATGAATGTCTAAAGTTATCCCATGAAGGTGTCGTGCATATAGTGTATGACAGTGGATACCAGCCTTTGGTGTCCCATGGGGGATATTCATTAGACCATTTTTGGCCTACCCCAGTTAGTCCACTTCTTCCAAGAACAAACCTACTTTACAATAATTATGTGAAGTATAAGACCAAGGAAAAGGGACAACCAAAATTGGCTCTTCCTATAGCACAAAAATTGACTCCCTCCCCTTCCCAAAAATGGAAGGAGAAGATCGCCCCCTCTCAAGATGACTCATCCACTCCCCTCTCTTGGGAGGAGTATTGGATGAGAAATCCTGGTCTTTACCCATTGAGTCCAATGATCCCTCCTTGGCATTGACCCAAGATTAGGATATTGGACCTCCCTACTAAATCACCTAGAACTTGGTACTATCTATATGGTAGAGGGAAAGGTCCCAATGAGGAATCCTCTATGTCTCAACCTCCATGGCCTCCTAAAAATCTTGATCCTAAAGCAGTGAACAGGAAAAGGCCCACTGCCAAAGCACTTGAATTGACTTCCACTGCTACTTCTCAACCTTCTCCTACTCCCATTCAAGAGCCTATCCCTTCACTAGAAATGGTTGTAGTGGAAACTCCCATGGCTAAGCAGGAGCCTTTTGTCCCTTCACAACTTTCAGCCTCTAGTTCAAAGAGTCACAGAAGCTGCCTTGCACGTGAGCGCAAGCATTGGTGAAAGGATCTCATGGTTGAGTAGGCTACCTTACAAAGGAAGGAAGAGGAGAAGACCACCCCTATATTAGGGGATCATGTTGCATCCTCCTCTCTCCCCTCTACTTCCATTCAATCTAGCTTTGTACCACTTTTGACTTCTGTTGTGAGTATGAATGTGCCTAACCCTAAAAAGGTGTAGGTGTTCATGGCTCCTTTGGTGGAGCCACCTCTCTTGATGTCCCTTTTGGATTTCCCACCTTTTCCAGAACCCATAGATATGACAAACACTTTGGTGCTTCTATGATATTTTTCTCTTCATCCTCTTCCTCCACACCTCTAGCCTCATCTATATGGAGTTCACGTCCCTCGACGGAGTAGAAGGTGGAGAGTGTTCCTTTCAACAATGAAGGACATAAGAGGAGCCCACCTTCTCCAAAAGGTGAACCTACATTAACTTGTTCTATCCTAGTGACGAAACTAGTCTCAGCTTCCCCTAAATTTTTCACCACTCCTAAATCACTTGGCGATCCTAACAATGAATCTTGGGTGCAACCTTTCCCATCCATTGAGGTAAAATAATGGAACTCCTATAAAGAGCATGTTCAACTCTTTGGAAAAGGTTTTTTCCTTGTTGGAGATCTTCGTGAATACACTGATCTTAGCTCCACAAGATCTCAGTGGAGAGGACCTTGCAAGGCCCTCTTTGTTAGCCATTGTTGTAGGAGGGTTGGAAACTCCTCTTCTTAACATTCCACCACTACAGACTCATCCTCTTCCCCCCTACAATTATCTAGAGTGGGAAGTAGATGACCTCTTGGTTGATCAGTGTTAGGGGGAGGCCCCTTCTTTATCTTTAGATTAGATGTGTGTGTGTTGTGATGCATTCCCTCATGATCATGCTATGTGTTTCTAGATGACCCTTGTCACACCTATTGGTGCTTGGATACAGACATGGTTTTTGTGCCGTAAACCTTCTTCTAAAGTGTATCATCATTCTTCCATGTTTGTGACCTGATTTTTGATAAATTGGGGAGGATGCAAATAATTTGGAGCATTTAGGCTTCCCTTCCATGTTGACCTATTTTTTAATTTTTAATTTTTCTTCTCATGCATTCTTGACATGGTCTGATATAGTAGGGGGTTGATGATAGCTCATTTTATATACTATTACTATACTTATATATATTTATGAGCAGTTTTGACCCTGAAATATCAGGCTACCCTTGTGCCTTATGCTTATGTTATTTTCTTTTTCACTTTCCCTTTATCTTTCTCTCTTCTTTGCTTGAGTTTTCCCTCTCATGTGTGACAATGACACTTCAACAACATTTCAATTCTCATAAAATGCATTCATTTCCAATGAATATTTTCTCAAGAATCTTCATAAACTCCTTTTCAATAATCTCATTCTTGACTTGAAACCATAATGGAACATGTTTCCTTCATTGTGGGTTCATAAAGAAAGAGCTTGAGAACCTTCCTCTGAAGTGGGAATAGCTTCGACCTTCCCCTCGCATTGGGGCATCTACTTCCTTTCAAATTCCTTGATGATGAAGCGATTCAAGAAAGAAACATCTCTTTCACACTTTCAAATAGTGTGTCTCTTAATTGGACTCCTTCTTCATGTCCAGTTCCCAAGGGACCCCTTTGAAAGTTTTCCAACTTGTTGATAGTCTACATGACTGTCTGCTTACATGCCTCTGTGGCCACTTTTGGACATGTTTTATCTGTGTAAACATGTCACTTTATGGGTGTGCCTATGAAGCTGCCTCTTGACTCCATGGATTCCCCTTCCTTGAACTTCCTCCATGCAAGAGATCTTGGGGGTGGCTCCCCTACAGGTCTGTAGGTCTATAGGGTGCTTTCTTGGGTTTCCTCCATGTGAGAGATCTTGGGGGATACCTTCCTGTAGATCCATAGGTCTGTAGGTCACTTTCCTAGGTTTCCTTAATGTGAGAGATCTTGAAGGACACCTTCTCTATAGGTCTGTGGGTCTGTAGGGTGCTTTCTCGACTTCCTCCATGTGAGAGATCTTGGGGACCCTTCCTTGCAAGTCTATGGATCTATAAGGAAATTTTTTTGGGTATCCTTCATGTGAGAGATCTTGGAGGACACCTTCCTTGCAGGTCTATAGGCATGTTAAGGAACTTTCTTCTTGGTGCTTCCTTCATGTGAGAGATCTCAGGGGTTTCCTCCTTCTGGGTCCATGGGCCTGTAAAACACTTTCACTCTTCAACTTGATAGTTCTACGGGGCTATGAAGTCCTTTACTTTTCCTGCACTCTTGAGTTTGTCAGATTGCAGTCTACTTTCTTGATGATTTAGGTATATATTTCTAACTCTACTATATCGAAGCACTCATTAGTATTCATGCTCGCTAAAGTGGGGGAAAAATGTGTGGGAGCAAATTTGCACCCATTACACAAATTCCCCTTTCGCATTCTCTCACCTTAGAAAAAAAAAATTGAAGGTGAAAATCCACATCATTTTGCTACCTTTGTTCCACTTGGTGACTGTTTTGTGCACTAGTAGAAGAGTAACTATCATAGATGCCTGCACGATGTGCATATATCCACGTAGCGTTGGTGGAGGAGCGCCTTTGAACAAAAAAGTCAATTAAAGTTGATAATGAGTAGACACTAGGTGTGGAGTCATTTTATCTTTAAATAAGGTCATAAAACCATTTTTTATTGTTTTGAGTCAAGTTTGAGTCTTGTTAGGTGATAAGGGGGGTCATTTGTGTTAATTTGGAAAAATTGCAAATATTGTAAAACTATGTCAAGCACAAAAGTTGCAAAATTGCATTTTGTGGAGTACAAACAGTCACAAAATTTCAAAATGTAGTTGTGGCAGGTTAGACAGTTAGTTTTAGAGGGAAAAATTATATATGTGATGAAAAGGCATCCATGAAAGTCTATTTTTGAAGTTTGGAAGGAAGATAAATAAAGAAACCCTTGTTTTATTGCAAATTTTCTATAAATTCATGCTTTCTCAAACCTGTATGGCCCCGTGCAATAGCTAATTTTTTAGAAACTTATTTGAATTCATTTTTGGCTTGAATAAACTTTGTTTTACAAGATGTTTTAGGGTCTAACATTCTATTTGGTGGTAGATTGAGTTGATTTTCTAAAACTTCCTGTGTAGAACAGTTTTAAGGGTTTTGTTGAGTTAAAATTCAAAATGGACCCATTCCACCCACTATGAAGACTATACCTCAGTGGAATGGGTGGATTATATTATTTTTAGGTGTGTACATTTTTTTTGAGTGCAAGGGAGGTTGAGAGATGTGTTGGGCATGAAGCCCTAGAATGGAAAATTGAGTTTTCCAAGTGAAATAGTGAGGTTTTGATATGGAAAAGTGTGTAAGAGTCTAGGGAAAGATTATTTCTTGATTGACTAAGTATATTCAAAGGTTTTTAGACTTTTTTGAGGTGGTGGCAAGTTTAGACAAGGCCTGGTAGTGTTATTTTCATTAAAACCCTAGATTTTTGGCTAGAAAGGAGGGTTTTGGGTTTGGCACCTTCGAGGGTGAATTTCTAAGAGAAATTTGTGAAATATTAGGTTTGAAACTTGTAGATTGCTTCCTTAATGAGTTTGGTGGTTTTGGAAAAGTTTCAAGACAAGTCTCTTTGCAAAATTGGCCTAATTTTAGGTCTAATTGGCATTAGGAGCCTATTTTGAAGAAGTTGTTGAAAAGGAACCTATTGAGTGTTTGTGGTATGTTGTAGTGTGCCTAGATGGGTGTTTGAAAACCTATTGGTCTAGATATAGAAGGACCCCATTGAATGGATATACCCGATTTAGGTAATTTGAAATGCTACAAGGAATTGTGTTGATTTGGTGAAAAAAGGACAATTTTGAAGAATAGTGACTTGAGATTTGTTGTTTCTAGTAGAAATTGTGTTGTATGGTTGCAAGACCTCCCCTAGTTTCTATCAAGTGGTATCAGAGAAAAGGTACCAGATCTCTATGGAAAGAGATTATAGTTTGTGAAAGAAAGATTGGAAGGTGAAGATGCAAAACTGAGAAGATGCCTCCAAAAGGAAAGAATATGACAAAGGATATGAATGACTTGAAGATTTAGTATATTAGAGAGATAAAAGATATATTGGTATCCTTACAGATAAACAAGAGCAGAGAAGAAGTTGAAAGCAGTGATTTAGATGATGAAGATGAAGAAGAGTTTGAAGATGTTGAGGAAGAACTTGATCTAGAAGATCAAAGAATGGCCAAATTGTTGAAATCAGTCAAAGGTGACAAGTATAAGGTGAAAATTAATGTTCAAAAGTTTGGTGGGAACTTGAATGAAGAAGATTTACTAGATTGGATAGCATCTTTGGACAACTACTTTGAGTGTGAAGACAATCTAGAAGAATAGAGAGTTAAGATTGCAAAAAAAAAGTTAAACAGTCATGCACTTTTGCGGTGGAATTATCTGCAGTCAAAAGGAAGGAAGCAAGGAAAATCCAAGATTGTATCATGGGACAAGATGGTAGCTAAGATGAAAGGTAAATTTCTCCCTTCTGATTATTCTATTTAGATGTTTAAAAAGTTACAAAGTTTAAGGAAAAAGGAGATGGATGTAAAGCATACACCGAAGAGTTTTACAAATTAAGTATGAGATCTAACCATAATGAGAATGGGGATGAGAAAATTTCTAGGTACTTGGGTGGTTTGAGATTGAATATATATGATGAATACACTTTAACAAATTCTAGGAGTGTAGAAGAATGTTATCAAATGGCATGAAGGTAGAAGAAAAAGTAAAAAGAAGACAAGAGAAGATAGTTAGAGGAAGAGGGAGCATTACAAGAGGAAGAGGATCTTTCTCTACTCCAAGACAAGCAAGTGAGGACCAAGAGGATGTGCACAAAAAGGAAGAGAAAGTTGTAGATTTCAAAGGTGGTTTTAGAGGTACAAGGGGCATATTTAGTGGTGGAAGGAATCCTAACATTTTTGTAGGTAGGTGTTTCAATTGCCAAGAGTTTGGTCATCCTTCTTGGAAATTCCCTAAAAATTTTGGTTCAACATCTAGTGGAGGAGAAAGGAAGAGTGAAAGAAGAGCACAAATTGTTCAAGAGGATGAAGCTATAAGTTAAAACTCTAATAGTATTCATGTTTCTCCTGAAGTAGGTGAAATTTTGATGATGAAAAGGAAACTCCTAAAGACAACCAAGGATAAAGAGCTAATTCAAAGAAGAGCATTGTTTGGATAGCTTGTAGATGCAAAAATAAGGTATGTAAAGTGATTGTAGATTTATGATGCATTGATAACATGATATCTAGTGAAATGGTGGATAAATTGAATTTGGAAAGAGTACCTAGAGAAAAGCCATATAAAATGTCTTGGGATAGTGATAATCAATCCATTGTGGTGAGTGAACAAGCTTCAGTTGAATTTCAAATTGGTAGATACAGGGATAAGGTTGTTTGTGACATTTTTCCTATGAGTTGTCATGTGTTGCTATGAAGGCCCTGGCAGTTTGATAGGTCAGAAATGCATAATGGGAGACAAAATACATATACAATTGAAAAGGATGGGATAACATACATTTTAACTCCATTGAATGAAGAAACTAAAGAGCGAGGTGAGATTAACATGATAGGGAGAAAATATTTTGTGAGTGTTGAAGAAAGTAAGAATAAAGGGTTGGCATCCAATGCAAGGCTCAACAGAGTTGGGACAGTAGATAGGAAGAGTGAAGAAAATGTGTAGTAAGTTGTGAAGAAGGATTCTTTCATGTGGAAGAGAAAAGTAGATGGAATGATGTCTCAGGTTAGTATAGTAAAGAGTAAGAGTGAAGTGCTTCTAGAAAAACAAAAAAATAGTGATGGAATCATAGTTGGGACAGTTATGTGCCTTGTAGTAATGAAGGTAGTGAAGAGGAAGTTGAATGGTGATAGAATAGAGGTTTTTGAGGATAATAGGATAGTGAAAAAGGTAATTACAGGTCTGACAGAGATATCAAAGTGTGATGGTGTAGTTGTAAACAAGACTGACAGAGGGAAAAGTGAAGTTAAAATGTGTATGGGATAGGGATCTAAGCAAGGAGAAAAGAGGGAAGTGATGATAGATGATAGAGGGTTGATTATAGAGGTGAAAGAGAATACAAATTCACTATTTGATGGTGGAAAAGATAAAGAACACCCCATAGGGCAATGTGAATAGATGGAGCATGTTTCAAGTGAAAATAAGGACAAGAAGGACAAGGACAGTGAAGAAAAAAGGAAAGGTCATTCTTTTGAAAGAAAACAAGAAGTTAAAAAGCATGAAGAGAAAAAAGGAGGAAAAATTACAACAATATTTCCAATAGACTTGGACAAATTCAAAGTTGGGGTGTATGTTGCAAGAGCACCTTTGAACAAAAATTGTCAATAAAGGGTGATAATGAGTAGACTTTAGGGGTGGAGTCATTTTTTCTTTAAATAAGGTCATCAAGACCATTTTTTATTGTTTTGAGTCAATTTTGAGTCTTGTTAGGTGATAAGGGGAGTCATTTATGTTAATTTTGCAAAATTGCACATATTGTAAAAAGATGTCAAGCACAAAAGTTGCAAAATTGCATTTTGTGGAATACAAATGGTCACAAAAATTCAAAAGGCAGGTGTGGTGGGTTAGATAGTTAGTTTTATAGGGAAAAATTATATATGTGATGAAAAGGCATGAATGTAATTCTATTCTTGAAGTTTGAAGGGAAGATAAATAAAGAAACCCCTATTTTATTGTAGATTTTCTATAAATTCATGATTTTTCAGACCTATACAGCCCGGTATAGTAGCTAATTATTCAAAAAATTATTTTAATTCATTCATATATTGAATCAAATTTGTTTTTTAAGAGGCTTGAGGGTCTAACATTCTATTTGGTGGTAGATTGAGTTGATTTTCCAAAACTGCCTGTGTAGAACAATTTTAAGGGTTTTTTTGAGTTAAAATTCAAAGTGGATCCATTCCACCCACTATGAAGACTATACCTCAGTGGAATGGGTGGATTGTATTATTTTTAGGTGTGTACATGTTTTTCAAGTGCAAGGGAGGCCAAGAGATGTGTTGGGCATGAAGCGTTAGAATGGAAAATCTAGTTTTCCAAGTGAAATAGTGAGGTTTTGATATGGCAAAGTGTGTAAGAGTTTGGGGAAGCATTATTTA
>VDFB02000003.1:611858524-611872580 GCA_007258455.2 Sequoia sempervirens
TACCATGTTAGAGTTGATAGTAAACCCCATTGCTCCTAGAAATAACCTACAACAAAAATGCTTATAAAAAATGAGAGATCAAAGAAATTGGTGTGATTTGTAACCAAGAGAGAAGAATTAATCCACACAAGCATCTGATATGCCTTCTATATTGAATAATGACTGTGAATCTGAATGATTAAAACTATAACAATGAATTCTTACAAGAGATAAAAGAAAACCCTAGATGAGGATTTGATTAGACTGTGATAAATATCCTAATCCTATGCAATGAGACAACTTGACCAATAAATAGCCCAATCTAATAATAAAAAACACTCTTAAGTTTAGCTTAAGTAATTAAAGTAATAAGAAACCTAATAATTAATTAATAACTAATCATTAGGTGATTATCCTAATTACTCTAATAGGGAATACATAGGGAGGCCCAATGTGACATCTTCGAATTAACCATCATTTAGGAATAACTCAGAAATGTTCAGCTAGGTGGAGAAATAACCCTATACCTATAACCACTCAACGTACATCAAGGATACCTCCTCAATGTATATATAGCCGAAACACAACATAATAACTAAATACAACACAATAGCATAAAACATTAAAGTAACATCCATTATATAAATCATTCATCGTGATTAACAATAATCAATTTCACATTTAATCACTACATAAATAATGCACATGTCATTGAACTATAGCATAATGATAAGGCAATAATTTAAGCATCACATAGGCATATAAACATAAAAAATATCAACAACCAACATGTTGAGGTATCTCATCTCAAACATGTTGTGGTTCATACACACCATTCAAAGCATTAATAGCAATAACAACAAAATCATAAGGAAATAGTGAAGTTGAAAAACTGATCTCACATCAAAAAGCTACAAACAAGAGGGTCACTACAATATGTTAGTAGTTTTGGTAGTCTCAGTCTTCACAAAATAAACCAAATATTTAGTAACAAGATATTAAACGTAATCCAACCCATAAGAACAAAAGAAGTTAGCTAAATCATGAAAATTAATGCTATAAGAGAAAGGAATGACATATGCCAACACATAGGACATAGATGCCACATGATAGGAATAAATATTAAGATGAAAAAATGCCACAAATGAGGGCATATGTACCACATGATAGGAACAAACACTAAGGAAGATATAGAAATACTAAAAATTAAGGCAATAACTATATGAGGCACTACAAAAGTTACACAATGTAATAAGCACAAGAATAATAAAGGGTGCACAAGAACCAAGGACATGCATAGGCACCATAAGTGTGTGTTATCTAAATTGAATGGGCTAATATCTAACAATAATAATAATAAATTCTCAAAATAAATTGAATCCTATAAAATAATAGTTTAGATGGATCTTTATAATGACAGAGAAGAAAATGAAGGTTAGTAGAAAGAAAAAGAAAAAGCCAAATAGTGGTGAAATATCATAAGAGGGAGATTTCAAAACCCTTATGAAAATATTCATAAAAACAAAACATAATATACCTATAATAAAGAAAATGTACTAAAATAATGGTAGAAATCCTAGAGGGTGAAAAAAAAACCACAAAGAAACCATGTTAGACCTTGAGATGAGAAAGAAAAAATCACATTTACAACAAAGTAGGGCATGGACACCACATATCATGCACAAGAACCAAATGTCATGTATAACATATATTAGGAACATGTGTCACATAATAGGAACATGCACCACATAGTGTGTTATTTAAATTGAAAATTGAAAATAAGTGCTTGCAAAAAATGAAATGAAATAGATAAAAGGTTCCATAAAATTGGAATGCATCCAATAATGTAAAAAGAAACCTATAGAAACTACAAAAATAGACTCCAAGAAGAATGTTTTATTTGGACTAAGGTCCCATTAGATGTACCAGAATATGGATGGTAAAAGATATAGATGATAAATAAGGATGCAAACAACAAACTTAAACCCTAATTGAAGAGCCTCTAATTAAAGGATAAGAAGTAGCAACAAGATGATAGAAAAATAAGTATTCCCTCACAATGCACCTCTTTGTTTCACACACACATAGAGACTATGTGTAAGTTTGTACTTGTGTATATGTATGATGGAAGGATAATAGATGCTCTCTAAAATAGAAAAATGACTTGAGAGACTTGAGTAGAAATGGTTTGGGGAGAAGGTTGATTTATAGATTATTTGAATACTTGATCAATGGTTGAGGAATATTCTTGAGGAGCAGATAATGTTACTCCAGTGACCTTTGTGTTTGTTGTACTTGGAGAGAAGGATGATCAAGGAGACTTGAAAGGTTGAGATCGATAGTCTCACACATGTATGAAAGGACCATAGAGAAGAGTAATATGGAAGAAATTTCCTCTCACACATGTGAGAAGATAGAAGAATATTATGACATTTTCATTTCACAAATGTGTGAGTATCAAATAAGGATGTGGGATGTGATAAGTGAGTCCCCTCACACACATGTGACGATCACATAGAGAAATATAGATATTGAGGACTTTAGAGGATAAATTAATGGATATGATTTTATTTGAGAATGTGACATGATTAATTAACATGATCATTATTAAAAATTTAATTAATTGAGTTTAGTCAATTAATTAATTGAGGGATATTTTATGACGTTTAAGTGAATATTTTATATTTATTCTTCTTAGATTATATGAATATGAAGATGAACTTAAATAGATAAATGTTGAATTGATTTAATTAAGGATGGACTATAATGAAAAATGAGATTAACATTAGGAAGATATTGGAGGAGGTTAATTTAAATGATTAGCCTTATTATGCTAGGATAGGGTAAAATTAAGTATGGTCAAGTGTGGATGATTTTAGGTGTTGAGGTAGGTAAAAATGAGACATCTATGTGTGGGTGGAGCCACTATTTATTTATGTCTAAGATATTTGGAATATTAGGTAAGAATGCATTAAATAGAGATATTATATTAAAAATTTCAAAGTTGGGAACTTTAAGGTGCCTTTCTAATTCGGTGTTATAATGCAAATATTAAATTTCATTATGGAGCATCTAGGATTGGGATCTTGGTCATTTTTATTTTTTTTGGAAAAAATATTATATTATATTTAGATATAAAAAATTTATACATAAGTGCCAAGGATGACATGAAAAATCTTGGTCAGTTTGACTACTATGATATGCTAAAATTTTATATAAATAAAAAATAATTCTATGAAAGACCAAATGTCTAATATCTAATCACAAAAAAAGAATTTTAATATGCATCATAGGTGACTAATGTCATAATTACTTATTCATTTGAAAGAGGTATAATATATAGCCCTAAAATTGCAAATCTAATGAGGATATGGATGAGACAAAAAACTAAAAATAACGGATTGTTTTAACTATGTTTTCAAATATGAGAGGGCAAAGAAAAAGTATAATCTCATGAAAGAATGAAATGACATGTACTCAATTATCTTATCCTATCGAAATAATAAAAATATTGCCTAAATAAACTCAATATAATAAGGTGCAATTAAATAGTCACATCAACACGATATAATCTACGACATGTAAGAAGAGTGTAAGAGGTGTAAGAGGAGTTACATACATTTTCAATATCTTTGACCATAACCATATAGACAATAGATTTTTGCCATGACTCGTGGTTTTGGATACCACTGACTTTTTTGCTATCAACTTTTCTATATACTAGGGACATAAGATAATAGATTATAATTTTTTTCATAACTTATGATATAGACGTTTCAAGAAAACTTGTCCATAAGCATAATAGATTGTTAGAAAATTTGATATTTGTTAGATTATAAGATTCTTCATAACTTTTGATATAGACAATTCAAGAAAACTCACCCATAAACATAATGGATTGTTAGGAAAATTGGTATAGTTAGATAGCAATTGAATAATATGATTTTAAGATTTTTTCATAACTTATGATATAGACATTTCAAGAAAAATCGCCCTTGATAGGAAAATTGATATTATTAGATAGCAACTGAGTAGTATGGCCTAAAGCCTATAGTTCGAAATAGAGGGCTTGTTCGATCAATTGACTAACGACCTCGTTGAAATATCGAGCTTAATGGAACCCACAAATGTGCCGTCAACTTTTTTTCATTATTCTTTAGAGGCCCAATAACCGTGGGCGCCTGTCAAGATCTTTCATTTCAAATATGCTATTGCATGTATGGACCATGATTCGTGTTCATGGAAGGGCATAAAGAAATCACGCCTGGTTAGCTGGGGACTACTGATCTGTTGCTCCCGTACTCCAATTGTACGGCAGTGATTCAACTTTACTCTTGTTTTTTGCACGAAGTCTCAACGCTTTCACAATTATTATCAAAGGAAATAGACAAACAATTTACGTTGGAAGCGTGGAAAGCGAAAGGTTCTTTGGAAGCAATAGAACCCAATTCAGATTTCATTCACAGTCGTCAAAAGTAATAACTCGGTGTAATACATTGTTTTGGGACGGATCACAGAAATTGAAAGCTACAATATTTCCAATGCAATCTCGCCATGGCAAAAGAAGACTGTCCACTCTGCTAATCTCATAACTGGCCATCATTCATGAAATGGGGTACAGCTAGACGAACGCTGAATCATGTACGAACACACAATATATTACGACGACGTCGTTTAAATTAGATTTGTAGTCTGAAAACAATTAGAGCTTTCTGCAAAGATAAGGTTAATGATGTGGAAACTTTTAAATACATACTGAGGTGACATGGATATATGACAGGCCGGAAAATCCAAGCAGGCTAGCTGTCTCTATCGAAGCACGTCCTTTGGCTTAAATCCAAGCAGGCTAAGCCACAAATCTTATGGTTTTCACATGATAGAGGCGAGATGAGTGGGACAAATAAGGCTTTGTAATTATTCCCCAATAGAGCTTAGCCATTATCTATGGGAATGTAAAATGAAATCCCAACTTCAATTTTAAGTGTTAACTAGTATTTTTAAGTAGACCAATCAACCAAATATTATTATTCGCCACTATAATTTAGTATTTATCTATATCAATATAAAGTGAAATTTCAATTTCATGATAGCATAAAATGATAAAATGTATAATGTGAAATCTTATTTTAACAAGTAGATTGAAGTAATCCAAGCAGCTAGAGTCTTATTATTCTTCAGTGCTACTTAACCATCATCTATAAGAATACAAAATAAAATCTCAATTTCAATTGAGATTATATAATAAAATATCATTTTAACAAACGGATTGAAGCAAACCAATCAGTTATGATACAAGGATAATATATCGTCTAATTTAAAATTTTAATAAAAGAATTTCATATACAAATAATTACTTTTGGTTTTAGATTCTCATTTTTGTTAAGTTTGTGTACTTTGTTTCTATCATTTTCCTATATTTATTTTAGTATGAGAAGATAGTAGTTTCAATTTATTCTTTTTATATCAATATACAATAACAAGAAAAAGGTGAACCTAACCCTTATTTGGATTTTTGTTACATGTTCAATGGCATGAGTTACATTTCTTAATTGATATAAAAAAGATACATTATTGAATAGGATGGTGAGGGAATTGGGTTTTGAAATAACTTGTCAATAGAAAATGGACAATCATATAGATTATGAAAGTTTATATTTTTTTCAAAATAAAGAATATTAGGAGATTGCATGCTTAAATACTAGTCACATTTGATCAAGAATGTACCTTACTCATGTGATTTTTGTAACTAAATATCTTAACTTATGATATAAATTATTCAACAAAACATGTCCATAACATCATGCTATTGTTGTAAATAAATATCTTAACTTATGAATATAAATGAGCTAGCATGCTTCACCCCCAAGCATACACTATATGTTGCCTTTCCATCACCTGTATAATATATACAAGGCGCCCATGAAGGTGTGTGCCTCATCCATCTAGTCATACAACTAAGGCTACAATGACAATCATGATCCATTGTAGAAGTGGAATATCTATACTCGTGTGTAACAACCATTGCAAGAGAATATAACCCTTACCCTTGCAAGTTATATCATGGTCAATGCAGTAGTACTGATTCTCTAGGACCTCTACTTGGGTCCACATATCATCATGTCAGACACTCCTCCCTTGAACAAGTAATAAGGATATGGTATACATCATCTAGATTGACTGTCATCTCTCTCGTCAAAAGATAGAAAGTAGAGGTGCCTGCATCCCGCCACTCCATGAGTGCCATGAGCATGGAAATATGATACCTCATCAAAGGAATGGTGTATACCTAGTAAAGACCAATGGTGCATAGTTGTTACCACTTTGGAATAGAAATCTATGTGGCCTACTTCTCAAAGTAATGAAATCAAGTGTCCCTTTAATCGCTCATGTGTGCATGGTGGATTTTTTCAAGCAAAAAAAATTAAGTCATTATCAATATTGCATCGAAGAACAAAAATTGGTATTAGATAATGAACTCTAAGTAATCAAACTATGTTCTCGATCAAGGGTGCCCTTGCTAGTCTAGGGTGCCCATGTTGGACTAGGGTGCCCATGCTAGTCAGGGGAACCCTTAGAGGTCTAGAACACCAAAGATGGTATAAGATACCCTCATTTTATAAAAAACCCTAAAAATATGTCAAATAATTGAAAATTTTAAGTGCATGAAAACATCACTCACCTCTCGTGCTAGCATACCTTAAGCAACATGCTCCCTTATGGCCTTGAGTCTCAGAGCCTAGTATGGTCATTATTGTGGCATCTTTTCTCATAGGGTTAATGATAGCAAATCTCTCATCTCTAAAACTAAAAATGTGAAAATGAATGTCAAAAAGGTGAATTTGTTATCATTTATAGTCAAAATCAGTAATGTGTTTCTTATACCATTATTAAAATCAACATAAATCAATCTTGTGAACATCAATTTTGATATCATCCATTGCATTGGATTTATTATTCCATCAAACATAAAAATAGGGTTTACCACCAAGGTAAATGGATCGACGTGATAAACCACTAATTTTCACTATGAAACAATCAATTATGTGGGTCAAAACATCCAAATAACAATCATAAACTAACCCTAACTATTATAGCAACTATGAGGGAAGTTTCTAGAGCTCAAAATGATGTGTACCTTGCTGCAAGAATCCTATTTTTAGGGCACAAAGGACTCATTCGCCTTAAGTGGCGAATGGGTCCATGTTAGGGTTTTTTAAATGAAGATCTGGGTTATTTTCCTTGATGTCTACACTCTTTGATCCCTGGTTGTTAGCTCCCAAAAACCTATAACAAATTTGGTAGCATCCTTTCTTTGTTCTTGCACTATAAATGAGAATCTTGCAACTTGACAGCTTTTGTATTTTTTCTCTAAACTTCTTCTCCACTCTATCTTCAACCTATAAATTTGCAAACAAACACTCAAGAGGAGAATTTTTTTTATTGTTAGTGAATAGGGGTTTTCCTAAGTCAAGCCCCATTTAGGTAATTAAACTAAATGATGAGATAATGAAATTGAAGCATGAAACATAAAATATGTAATTGATGATACCTTGGATGTTGTCTTGGAATGTAAATATACAATCTAACTATAAGAGAGAGGGACCAACCATGTTCAAGGCCCCAAGTCATGGAGAGCCAAGAGTAGAAGGCTGCCCTAACTTACCTTAACTTAAAGGGGTGTTTTGAAATGAGGGATGAGAATGATTTGATGACTATAAGGTCCTTCAATCACTCTGTAGACCTACAACTCAGAATGGGGCTAGGCAAGCCATTTTTTGGGTTCAACATTGCGCCTTAGGTATATTTGAACCCAAGGAAGAAAGTGTAGTTTTGGGATGACAATGTGACACGCTAGCGTCTCTCAAGTGCGTTGGCATCTGCATGACCATAGGACCAAAAAGATAATGTGAACTACCAAAAAATAGACTGATGACCTAGCTAATGGTTTTTAGGAGAACAAAACAAAAATATGAAGTATGAGATATATAAATGAACATGATAAAGAAAATAGATTAGAGCTAGGGTGAAAGAATGATCTCACAAAAGAACCTATTCGCCAGCTAGCTCCAAGTAAACTTCCACTTACACACAAGGAGGAAAATTGTTGGGGGTGTTGTATAGGGGTCTGCCTCAGTTAGACCCTCGTTTTGGTGTTTCCACCTCCATGGACAACCAATATAGTGATAATGGAGAAAAAGTATGGTAAAGGAGAATGAAATTAAAGAACAAAATAACACTACAAAAAAGTATTAGGCTACCCAACCATATCATGGAGGATGGGAGTTGAAAGCTTACCACCTCCACCAAGAGCTAACTAGCTAATGGAGGAGAAAATGAGAGGACTCAAGCCCCTGCTGCAATGGTGTTGTTTCATACTTCCTCTAAAGAGTTGATGGAGTGTTGTTGCTACTACTATGGAGTGTAAAGTGTTGCTTGAGAGTAATGGAAGCTAAGAGAATGCTTGAGAATGCTTAGAAGACATGAAATTAATGCTTAGAGAGTGCTTGAAGATGTGAAGAAAATGGAATGCATGAAGGAAGAGTGAATTTGAAGGGAGAATGAGAAAAATGACCATATTCAAGTTGGTTGGTTGAAGACGGGCATTACAAATCAATCCCAATGGGAAGTGTAGCGCCTCAGCTGGCTTAACATGTAGCAATCCATCAAGAATTTAAGTGCACTTGATAGCAAATAGGGGAGGTCCTACAACCACACAACACAATATCCAATAGTAACAACAACTCTTAAGTCACTATTCTTCAAAATTCTCCTCTTTTCACCAAATCAACACAATTCCTTGTAGCATTGCAAATTGACTAAATAAGGTATATCCATTCAATGGGTCCCTTCCAAATCTAGACCAGTAGGTTTTAAAACACCCATCAAGGAACACTACAACATATCACAAACACTCAATAGGTTCCTTTTCAACAACTTCTTCAAAACAGGCTCCTAACACCAATTAGACCTCAAATTAGGCCTATTTTGCACAGAGACTTGTCTTGAAACTTTTCCAAAACCACCAAACTCATTAGGGAATAAATCTACCAATTTCAAAACCTAATATTTCATAATTTTCTCTTAAAAATTCACCCTCAAAGGTGCCAAAACCCAAAACCCTCCTTTCTAGCGAAAAATCTAGGGTTTTAATGAAAATCACACTACCTAGCCTTGTCTAAACTTGCCACCACCTCAAATAGGTCTAAAAACCTCTGTACATACTTAATCAATCAAGAAATAATGCTTCCCTAAACTCTTACACACTTTTCCATATCAAAACCTCACTATTTCACTTGGAAAACTAGATTTTCCATTCTAATGCTTCATGCCCAACACATCTCTTGGCCTCCCTTGCACTTTAACAACATGTACACAGCTAAAAATAATACAATCCACCCATTCCACTAAGGTATAGTCTTCATAGTGGGTGGAATGGGTCCACTTTGAATTTTAACCCAAAAAAACCCTTAAAATTGTTCTACACAAGCAGTTTTGGAAAATCAACTCAATCTACCACCAAATAGAATGTTAGACCCTAAAACCTCTTAAAAAATAAAGTTAATTCAATCTATGAATGAATTAAAATAAATTTTTGAATAATTAGCTACTGTACCAGGCTGTACGGGTCTGAAAAATCATGAATTTATAGAAAATCTACAATAAAACAGGGGTTTCTTTATTTATCTTCCCTTCAAACTTCAAGAATAGAATTACATTGATGCCTTTTCATCACATATATAATTTTTCCCTATAAAACTATCTAACCCACCACACTTGCCTTTTGAATTTTTGTGACCATTTGTATTCCACAAAATGCAATTTTGCAACTTTTGTGCTTGACATCTTTTTACAATATGTGCAATTTTGCAAAATTAACATAAATGACTCCCCTTATCACCTAACAAGACTCAAAATTGACTCAAAACAATAAAAAATGGTCTTGATGACCTTATTTAAAGAAAAAATGACTCCACCCCTAAATTCTACTCATTATCACCCTTTATTGACAATTTTTGTTCAAAGGTGCTCTTGCAACATACACCCCAACTTTGAATTTGTCCAAGTCTATTGGAAATATTGTTGTAATTTTTCCTCCTTTTTTCTCTTCATGCTTTTTAACTTCTTGTTTTCTTTCAAAATAATCACCTTGCCTTTTTTCTTCACTGTCCTTGTCCTTCTTGTCCTTATTTTCACTTGAAACGTGCTCCATCTGTTCACACTGCCCTATGGGTTGTTCTTTATCTTTTCCACCATCAAATAGTGAATTTGTATTCTCTTTCACCTCTATAATCAACCCTCTATCATCTATCATCACTTCCGTCTTTGCTCCTTTCTTAGATCCCTATCCCATACACATTTTAACTTCACTTTTCCCTCTGTCAGTCTTGTTTACAACTACACCATCACACTTTGATATCTCTGTCAGACCTGCAATTACCTTTTTCATTATCCTATTATCCTCAAAAACCTCTATTCTATCACCATTCAACTTCCTCTTCACTACCTTCATTACTACAAGGCACATAACTGTCCCAACTATGATTCCATCACTATTTTTTTGTTTTTTCTAGAAGCACTTCACTCTTACTCTTTACTATACTAACCTGAGACATCATTCCATCTACTTTTCTCTTCCACATGAAAGAATCCTTCTTCACAACTAACTGCACATTTTCTTCACTCTTCCTATCTACTGTCCCAACTCTGTTGAGCCTTGCATTGGATGCCAACCCTTTATTCTTACTTTCTTCAACACTCAAAATATTTTCTCCCTATCATGATAATCTCACCTCACTCTTTAGTTTCTTTATTCAATGGAGTTAAAATGTATGTTCTCCCATCCTTTTCAATTGTATGTGTATTGTCTCCCATTATACATTTCTGACTTGTCAAACTGCCAGGGCCTTCATAGAAACACATGACAACAACTCATAGGAAAAATATCACAAACAACCTTATCCCTGTATCTACCAATTTGAAATTCAACTGAAGCTTGTTCACTCACCACAATGGATTGATTATCACTATCCCAAGACACTTTATATGGCTTTTCTCTAGGTACTCTTTCCAAATTCAATTTATCCACCATTTCACTAGATATCATGTTATCAATGCATCATAAATCTACAATCACTTTACATACCTTATTTTTGCATCTACAAGCTATCCTAAACAATGCTCTTCTCTGAATCAGCTCTTTATCCTTGGTTGTCTTTAGGAGTTTCCTTTTCATCATCAAACTTTCACCTACTTCAGGAGAAACATGGATACTATTAGAGTTTTAACTTATAGCTTCATCCTCTTGAACAATTTGTGCTCTTCTTTCATTCTTCCTTTCTCCTCCACTAGATGTTGAACCAAAATTTTCAAGGAATTTCCAAGAAGGATGACCAAACTCTTGGCAATTGAAACACCTACCTAAAAAAATGCTAGGATTCCTTCCACCACCAAATATGCCCCTTGTACCTCTACAACCACCTTTGAAATCTACAACTTTCTCTTCCTTTTTGTGCACATCCTCTTGGTCCTCACTTGCTTGTCTTGGAGTAGAGAAAGATCCTCTTCCTCTTGTAATGCTTCCTCTTCCTCTAACTGTCTTCTCTTGTCTTCTTTTTACTTTTTCTTCTGCCTTCAATGCCATTTGATAACATTCTTCTACACTCCTAGGATTTGTTAAAGTGTATTCATCATATATATTCAATCTCAAACCACCCAAGTACCTAGAAATTTTCTCATCCCCATTCTCATTATGGTTAGATCTCATACTTAATTTGTAAAACTCTTCTGTGTATGCTTTACATCCATCTCCTTTTTCCTTAAACTTTGTAACTTTTTAAACATCTAAATAGAATAATCAGAAGGGAGAAATTTACCTTTCATCTTAGCTACCATCTTGTCCCATGATACAATCTTGGATTTTCCTTGCTTCCTTCCTTTTTACTGCATATAATTCCACCGCAAAAGTGCATGACCTTTTAACTTTTTTTTTGCAATCTTGACTCTCTATTCTTCTGGAATGTCTTCACACTCAAAGTAGTTGTCCAAAGATGCTATCCAATCTAGTAAATCTTCTTCATTCAGGTTCCCACCAAACTTTTGAACATTAATTTTCACCTTATACTTGTCACCTTTGACTGATTTCAACAATTTGGCCATTCTTTGATCTTCTAGATCAAGTTCTTCCTCAACATCTTCAAACTCTTCTTCATCTTCATCATCTAAATCACTACTTTGAACTTCTTCTTTTCTCTTGTTTTTCTGTAAGGATACCAATATATCTTTCAATTATTTTATCTATCTAATATACTGAATCTTCAATTCATTCATATCCTTTGTCATATTCTTTCCTTTTGGAGGCATCTTCTCAGTTTTGCATCTTCACCTTCCAATCTTTCTTTCACAAACTATAATCTCTTTCCATAGAGATCTGGTACCTTTTCTCTAATATCACTTGATAGCAACTAGGGGAGGTCTTGCAACCACACAACACAATTTCTAATAGAAACAACAAATCTCAAGTCACTATTCTTCAAAATTGTCCTGTTTTCACCAAATCAACACAATTCCTTGTAGCATTTCAAATTACCTAAATCGGGTATATCCATTGAATGGGGTCCTTCTATATCTAGAAAAATAGGTTTTCAAACACCCATCTAGCCACACTAAAACATACCACAAACACTCAATAGGTTCCTTTTCAACAACTTCTTCAAAATAGGCTCCTAATGCCAATTAGACCTAAAATTAGGCCTATTTTGCAAAGAGACTTGTCTTGAAAATTTTCCAAAACCACCAAACTCATTATGGAAGCAATCTACAAGTTTCAAAACCTAATATTTCACAAATTTCTCTTAGAAATTCACCCTCCAAGGTGCCAAACCCAAAACCCTCCTTTCTAGCCAGAAATATAGGGTTTTAATGAAAATAACACTACCAGACCTTGTCTAAACTTGCCACCACCTCAAAAATTCTAAAAAACTTTGAACATACTTATTCAATCAAGAAATAATCCTTCCCCAGACTCTTACACACTTTTCCATATCAAAACCTCACTATTTCACTTGGAAAACTCAATTTTCCATTCTAGAGCTTCATGCCCAACACATCTCTCAACCTCCCTTGCACTCAAAAAAAATGTACACACCTAAAAATAATATAATCCACCCATTCCACTAAGGTATATTCTTCATAGTGGGTGGAATGGGTCCATTTTGAATTTTAACTCAGCAAAACCCTTAAAACTGTTCTACACAGGCAGTTTTAGAAAATCAACTCAATCTACCACCAAATAGAATGTTAGACCCTAAAACATCTTTCAAAAAAAAGTTTATTCAAGCCACAAATGAATTCAAATAAGTTTCTGAAAAATTAGATATTGCACGGGGCCATACATGTTTGAGAAAGCATGAATTTATAGAAAATATGCAATAAAACAAGGGTTTCTTTATTTATCTTCCTTCCAAACTTCAAAAATAGACTTTCATGGATTCCTTTTCATCACATATATACTTTTTCCCTCTAAAAATAACTGTCTAACCTACCACAACTACATTTTGAAATTTTGTGACTGTTTGTACTCCACAAAATGCAATTTTGCAACTTTTGTGCTTGACATAGTTTTACAATATTTGCAATTTTGCCAAATTAACACAAATGACCCCCCTTATCACCTAACAAGACTCAAATTTGACTCAAAACAATAAAAAATGGTTTTTATGACCTTATTTAAAGATAAAATGACTCCACACCTATTATCTACTCATTATCAACTTTAATTGACTTTTTTATTCAAAGGTGCTCCTCCACCAACACTGCATGGATGTATGCACATTGTGCAGGCATCTCTGATAGTTACTCTTCTACTAGTGCACAAAACAGTCACCAAGTGGAACAAAGGTAGTAGGATGATGTGGATTTTCACCTTCAAATTTTGTTTTCTAAGGTGAGAGAATGCGAAAGGGGAATTTGTGTAATGGGTGCAAATTTGCTCCTATACATTTTTCCCCCACTTTAGTGAGCACAAATATTGATGAGTGCTTTGATATAGTAGAGTTAGAAATATATACCTAAATCATCA
>VDFB02000003.1:611878020-611985122 GCA_007258455.2 Sequoia sempervirens
GGAGATGTATGGAGGAGGACATGATCGGGTCCTTATCAGAGAATCTAACCTCACCCCCTTTGGCAATTGCCTGAGGCGCAGCTTAGACCAACAATGGATCTAGAAAAAAATGCTGCCCAGAGAAACCAGAGGACCTTCATCCTTTCGATCAAAAGGTGATGTGGCTAATTCTCCTAACAATATACTCAGTGGCTATGGAATGGGTTATGATGCTCATAAACCTTCACAACACTCAAGGGAACAATGATTATAGGTTATAAGGGAAAAGTTTCAACACCAATAGATGAGCAGGCGTTGGTTCACATCAAGTTCACCAAAAATGTAATAGAGGGGGACCAACCACGTTCAAGGCCTCAGGTCATGGAGAGCCAAGAGTAGAAGGTTGCCCTAACTTACCTCAACTTAAAGGGGTGTTTTGAAATGAGGGACAATAATGATGAGGACTATAAGGTCCTTCAATCACTCTTTAGATGCTAAACTCAAAATGGGGCTAGGTGAGTTGGTTTTTGGGTTCAACAATGTGCCTTAGGTAGCTTTCTGTCTAAGGGTGAAAGCGCAATTTTGGGATGACACCATGATGTGCTCACATCTCTTAGATGTGTTGGCGTACATACAACTAGAGGACCAAACAGACAATATGAAATGGCAGAAAATAGACTGATGGCCTAACTAATGGTTTTTAGGAGAAGAAAACAAAACTATAAAGTATGAGATATATAAATGAACGTGATAAATAAAATGAATTAAATCTAGGGTGACAAGAATAATCTCATAAAAGAACTTTTTCGCCAGCTAGCTCCAAGTACACTTCCACTTGCACACAAGAAGGAGGAAATTTGTTGGGGGTTTGTATAGGCATCTGCCTTAGTTAGAACCCTGTTTTGGTGTTTTCACCTCCATGAATAGCCAAGATAGTGATCATGGAGAAAAATTTTGATAAAGGAGAATGAAAGTAAAGAAAATAATAACACTAAAAAATAGTATTAGGCTACCCAACCAAATCGTAGAGGAGAGGAGTGAAAAGCTTACCACCTCCACCAAGAGCTCACTGGCTAATTGAGGAGAAAATGAGAGGACTCAAGCCCCTACTATAATGGTGTTGTTCCACACTTTCTCTATGAAGTTGATGGATTGTTGTTGTTGCTTCTATGGAGTGCAAAGTGCTACTTGGGAGTAATGGAAGCTAAGAGAATGCTTGAGAATACTTAGAAGAGATGATCTGAATGCTTAGAGAGTTCTTGAAGATGTGAAAAAGATGAAATGCATGAAGGAAGAGTGAATTTGAAGGGAGAATGAGAAAAATAGACATATTTGGGTCAGTTGGTCGAAGAGGGGCATTACAAATCGACCCCAATGGGAAGTGTAACACCTCTGCTAGCTTCAGATGCAAGAATCCATCAGGGATGTAAGCATGCTATGTGGATGTTTATGCACCACATTGGTGTCCTCGATAGTTATTCTTCTACCAACACACAAAAAAAATTCCAAGTGGAACGAAGGCAGTGGGTTGATGTGGATTTTCACCTTTGAATTTGGTTTTCTAAGGTGAGAGAATGTGAAAGGGGAATTTGGATAAGGGGTGCAAATTTTCTCCTATACACTAACATGAATTGGCCATGAAGATTATAGATCTTGATCTCATATAGATGTGAAACAATATATTCTCCCATTTGTTCAACTTATCCTTTAGAAAATTTTCCTTGGGAGGAACTAGTAGACTGACCTTGAGTTTGATTTGGTTGTCTTCTATTGAAGTATTAGGTAGGAATATGAGGATAAGTAGGATTTTTGTTGGAATTTGGATCAAGTAGAGTATTGAAGTTGTTTGGAGGGGTGGAAGCAGTAAAATGACTGCCAACCTACCTATTCCTTAAGTTGTATGGGGTTGCTATTTTGTGGAACATCTGAACTTCATCCTCACATGACTCTCCCTCATCTATAGGACCATTATCTACTGAATCAAAAAGCTAAGATAAGGAGCCCTTGTTACTTCCTTTTCTTCTCCATCCTTGGGTGTAGCCTCCCTCTCGAGCGTGTTGTTTTCACTTTGTAGGAAATTAGCTTGGTTGACCACCAACACCAAAGAATCGTATGGCTCTGAGGGAACCAAGTCTCTACAACTTGAGCCATCAACAACATTTTGGACTTCCACCTAAAAAATTTCCATGGTTGTTTGGAATTCCAAACAATCCAACTCAGAATACATGTTTGTCTTGTGGATTCAGCACCATCCTAACAAGGAACCCTTAGCCAAATAGACTCCTCTTGTAGACTTATCAGTACCACCTGGTTGGTGAAGAGGTGTGGGGATGCCTCCATTGTTTGGCCTAGTGTTTTGTGTTCTATTTTTCCTTTGTGAAGGCCTCCTTTCAATGTTATGTCCCAAATTTTGTCCTCTCTCATAATTCTATCTAGAAGATGCACCTGAATCATTGTTGTCTAAATTATGGTTGGCTTGGATGCTCCTTTGAGAGGATTGCAACTGGTTATTTTGATTTCTTAGTGTGGTCAATGGAAATGGAGTGCATAACTTCCTTTATCCACACTAAAAAGGGGAATGAAGGAAGAGGAATCAAATTTCACAATGTCCACAGTTAGGAAGAAACCCTTGAGATTCCAATGAAAAATAGATTGAAATATTTCAAAGGGGATTTTCCTTAAGGTTGGAAATTGATAAACAAGATTAACTAATGAAAACTAAGAAAATCCAAGATGTTTGAAAACATGATGTGATATGCAAAATGACCTAGAAATGCAAACAAACTTTAACAGAAGCTTATGATATTTACAGTGTGCACCTAGAAACTAGAGACAGATGGAATGGAGCTTTGGAATCCTATAGAAGTCACTAATGAAGCCAACTAGGACTCATACACCAAGCTAGGCGACATAGTCTAGTTTCAGGAAGATTTTGTTGAAACAAGTTTTAGAAAACTAGGTACTTAGAACTGCAAAATCTCTATTTGGGCCTAGAAGTGGGACTGATACACCACTAATGGTGTATCATTTCACTTCAATATTTTGGGAAATTCAAAAGTGTAACCTATAGCTCCCGATTGGCACTTCTGTTCCTAACTAGTTTCCAAATCCGAAACTACAAAATTTCACTTGTAGGTGTTCTCCAAGCTTCTTTTAGGGTTTTGATAACTTTGAATGACTTTGAAAATTTGTTGACAACTTTTCCAATGCTGCTCTTTGAAAAATCTACAAACTAGACCAAACCCTTGAAGTAGAACTCTGAAGCCATGCAAGTAATGGCTCCAAAGTGCTTGAATTCTCTTGTAGACAAAATGATTGAATGCTAGATCACTTTATTTCTTGTTGGATTGATTAGAAAATTAGGAGGGGTGAAATGAGTTGAAAAACCTTATATTTATACTTGATTATGCAATATTTCCCAACAATAGCACATCATAGGCCGACCTTATATCTTAGAAAATAATAACCTACCAGAAATTTAAAATTATTTTGATTTTTGTGCTAAGGGGTCCGACTCATTTTCCCCTAGTGGTGAATGGGTCCCACTTACGCATTTTAAGTTGGTTTCATAGATTAAATGTATTAAATGATGTTTATCATGATTATTTTCAAAAATACCCTTAAGTAAGGCCTATATGTGTAAAATGGGGCCACTTATAGCATAAGAAAGGTCAAATTATTGATGACAAGCCTAGAAAAGTGTGAAAGTTTGTTACAACACTTTACAACACTTTGAAATAAGGCTTGGTAAATAATAAAAAGAGGTTATTTAAGTGAATTATATTAATAATACCCTAGAAAAGTGTGAAAGTGTGTTACAATAGTTTACAACACTTAAGTAAGGTACTACTTGAATTCTTTTAGTTCACTAGGGCCCAAGACCTAATGTGAATGTGTTATCCACATTACAACATTAAATCAAGGCACAATTTAGCCAAAATTACAAGAAGGACCCAAACGAGATAGAAAAAGTAGAAGGGTTAATTTTTCGGTGTCCACATTTTAATGTGTCATCTCTATAGATAGCTTCTTGACTAGTTTGGTCAACTCATCAATCTGATCCTTCTTTGTATTATTGTGTTGTGGCACTAAATTCTAAAGGAATACAAGTTGTGTCATAGGTTGGTTCTGTTGGGTATTTGGGAACTCAGAGCCTTGCAGGTATGAGGGCACTTGAGACTATTGAGCATATTCTTGCTACTATGAAGGCTTCAAGTAATGAGGCACTAAAGGCGCCTAGCTCAATGGCTGCCCTGGCTGTGGCACTATTGGCAGCTGAGGGACTTGATTCAACATAGGAATTTGATGGGTCAAGGCATGAGTGAGTCGTTGGATAGTTGGCCCCAAAGAGGGTAGTGGGCCTACAATATACTCTCCCAAATCTGTGTTTCCTTTGACCAGCTATGTGTATGCATCCACCAACTTGGAAGGAGCTAGGTGCATCCTTTTTACCAAAGTGGATGTAAGATTATCTAAGCCAACATAATACACCAGTCGAGTGGATGCATCATCGACCACATAAGGTGGCCGTAAATTCATGAAGGCTCTATGAAATCATTTGTTAAATGAACTTATAGGCTCATTGAATTTTCTTCTAACAGGCATGAACTACTGATATAATTTTGTGGGGATGACAGGAAGTTTGAACTTCTGCAAAAATGTGTTCTTCATTTGATCCCAAGAGGAAATGGATCTAGTTGGTAGAAGGATGTACCAATAGAAATCCGTATCCCCCAATGAGTAAAGGAAGAGCCTATAAGCCACATCTTTATGTTCTTCCTACATATACTTTAATGTTTTTTGGAAGATCTTAATGTGTTCTTCTACTATCCTTTGCAGATCAGGTGGTTGAAACTTGTTGCAAAATCCATTTGGATTCTTAGGCATGTCATGGTAGTCATTGAATGATAAGGGCAAAGGGTTATTACCTAACCAAGACATTGTGAGAAGGGGAGGTTGTAATTGTTATGCTATAGTGACTTGGGATTGAAGTGTGATTGTAGTTGGTTTAGCACTTTGGAAGAGTGATGCAAGGGATGGGAAAACACCTTGGTTGTGGGAAGTGAGGGGTGAAAATATTGTTTAGAGCGAATGGGAGGAAGGAGATGGAGGGGATGGAGGTCGAGTGGGAGGGGATAAAGATGACGCTTCCCCTTTCTTGGCCCCATAAGCCTTAATAGGGGTCTTTAACTCTTGAAATTCTCCCTTGTCTAGTGTGGATCTAAGCACTCTATGAAACATTTGAGGGGAGAAGAAGCCAATTCAATCCGGCTTAGCTTGGCTACCCTCCTCCTAGTACCAGTTATGTTGATGGGTGTTTTTGTACTTTCTCAGCACATGCAATGCACAAGTTTTCTACCTCTTTTGAAAGGTAATGTCTACAACTAAGTTTTAGAAATCACCCCAAGGTCTCTTAGGTGTCAAGTCATGACTATGCTTGGAATAGTTCAATTGGTTAATGTGATTTGTTGGTAATCACAAAAGGAATTTATTATTCACTAAGCATGGAGGGAATTGGATCAGCAAAAGGAGTTTTGTGAATTATACAAATGAGGGACAACTACTGCAAGTTTAGGACAACAAACTAAAACTCTATGTTTGCCATCAGATTTGGCTTTGTTGTGATGCTAGAACTTTGTCTTGACTTCAAATTTTAAAGAAAGGTCAAATGGAAAAAGGGTTAGAATTTTCCTAGCACTATAACTAATGTTGAACAGTAATAATGGAGGATGCTACAGTAGAAAAACTCCCTAAAACTAAGCTCAACTTAACCAAGGGCAGCTATAGTCTCATGAAACTAGTGCAATCTTCTAAGGTATGCAGATTTTCAAACCATTCATTCACCATTAAAGCATGAATAATAGTTGAACTCAATTACAATAATGTAAATGATGCTCAGACTAACTTTACATAACAGTATATCAGCAATAAACAACAAAAATTATGAGCTAGGAAGACATTAAACACCATAGCATTCTTCACCATTAAAGAAAAACATATACTAACAACTAATAATAACTTAAAACTAAGAACAATGAAGCTAAAATATAATATGTGGAGAATGAATCATGCACACATGGAGAAGAAAACACAAGAAACCATCAAAATAGTGCTTTCCTCATTAATTTTCTATAGCATGCCTTTACACAACTCATCTCTCTATAAAAATGAGAGAATGCCCCTATTTATAGTTTTCCAAAAGAAAAATGAATGGACAAGATTCATTTACATTGTGTGGATTAGATTCATTTTACATTAGGGTTTCACCTACCCCCCAAATATATGACAATATAAAATAAACTTTTGTCATTTCCCTTATTTTTAATTTAGTCTATTTTGTCATTTAGCTACCTTTACACTATAGTAGTTTTTTCCTTTAGCTACTTCTATCATTTTATGCTTACATTGTCAAATATTCATGATCACTAACTAGATTTCCAACATTCTTCTAGAAAATAGTGTACTCTATGAACTTCCTCATCATAGATTGGAGTTTATCCCATTCCATTAGATTATATTGAAGGATCTAAAAGGTTATCTTCTTGGATCTCCCAGTGACCTACTTTCAGTGCTTAGTACATTTGGGTGTTGCCTTGATAACCTGCTCAAACTTAGTGAAAGCCCTTGCAGCAAAATCCATGAAATTTGGTGATAGTGTGTCTGCAGTGCCTTGCTCCATCTTCTTATGAAAGAATGGCTTGATTTTCTCTAGATATAAGTCTAGAGTGGGAATCTCATAGTGCATCATCATTTTTCAGATAATCTTCACTATGAGTCTGGTGTTCTATAACCCATTCAAGATCAAGCTCTAGTTCATGGTGGACCTTCTCCGAGATCTCCTTTCTATAATCTAGGCCCATCTTCCATGTTTCTATGAGCCAATGATCATCTTCCAAAAGCTCTAGCTCCTTCTCCCATATTCCCTAAGAGAGCTTGAGGACATTCTCAAGCTTAGGATAAGTGATCCTATATAGGTTGAAGTAGTTATTGCAGGTCTTTATCATGTCCTCTATTTTCTTCTACAAACTCCAAAATTTATTGAATATCCAGGTAGCATGGTGATTCCCATGTCATCATTGTATATCACCTGGTTGAACCAATATGTAGTGGACTTGGTCCAATTTTTCATCTTCTCTATTTTATTTAGCTCTTCCTTGGAGAGGAGAGCAAGCATAAATGATTATGCAGGAGCTTCTTCTTCCATGGATGTCCACTGTTGAATATAGGTATTCAATTCCACCGCTTATGCTTTCAACTCTTCCTTGTTGGATTGATCCTTATTCATTTGCTGGATGATGGTAGAAATTGACCCCTGGAATTTGTCTATCTTCTACTCACTAGTCGTTGGGCCCAAGTTGATCATGTATATTTGGTATTCTTTCCCTTGTATGGTTCTTGTACCTCCACTAGTTACTAGAGTGGAAACCTATAGTTTTTGAGACCCGGAAGCATCCATTGTGATGTGTGACTTGATTTTGAGTTTCTTCTCTTTTCTAGTCCTTATTTTTGCTCGAGCTAGGAATTCCTCTAGCCTCACTTTTGGGTCTGCAGCCACAAGAGATTTCTTCTTCAACTATTGCTCCAACTAGCTAAGAATCTTAGTTTGACCCTTGGATGATTCATGATCACCTTCCTCTTTTTCTTTTTTTTCTGAGGGTCATCTTCTTCATTACTAGGAGCCTCTTCATCACTTTTTTCTTCTTCACTTGGCTTCTTTTCAGGTTTAATTCTTTCTGCATCTAGCTCACTAGGGGTGACATTTCCTTCAATGATGTTCTCTTCCTGGAGCACCCTTTCTTCCTCTTGTGCAATCTCGACACTGTGCCCAGGTTGAGAATTCTTTTCGTGGGAAACCTTCTCTTCTTATTTATCTTTCTCTTCCTCCCTTTATGGAGGTACCTCTTCTTCTTAGATCAGGACCTTCTCTTAGCCAATTGGTGGAGGCTCATGTAATATCTCCACATCTGTTTCAGTATCTACTTTCTCTTCTATGGAGTGGTGTCATTCAGGGTTAGCCTCTTCACTTATATCTTCGTGTTGTTGAGGTAGATCTTCATCTAGCTCTTGATATGATGTTTCTATCACATAACACTCATGGAGAGCCTCAACATCCTCTCCATAAGTCTGTGACCTTTCCTCATCAGAATCCACTTTTTCCAAGTTTATATTTAGCCTACCTTCTGGATGCTCAAAATAATCATCCTGGGATCAAAATCTTTGGGATCCTTAGCTACATCCTCTCTATGTTGTTTAGCATGTCATCTTTCCATCTCTTCTAAGATCTACATTGTGGCCTCCATTTTTGGTGGCTCGGTAGGTGGTAGAGGAAGAGGTAGGGAAAGAATAATTTGGGCCATTAGAGCTTAAACCTTAGGGTCAAGGATTACCTCAGAGAGTTTAATAGGTACGTTTTTCATAAATGGTGTGAAAGCTTGTGAAAAAATAGGAAGTGGCACATAAATTGATGGCATGGATGGTGGAAAACTAGAGAATGTGGGAAATGGAGGTGGGAGCAAGGAAGATGATAGTGGTGAAGTAGTGGAAGAGGAGGAGTCAAGTGCCATTACTATGGTAGTTAGCAAGGCAGGGGTGAGGTGGAATGAGATGTCCACAATGGGTGCAAATGAAATGGGAAAAGCTTGAGGAGTGAAAGGTGGAGGAGTGGCAACAATGGTAGCAATATTGGGAGAAAAAGTGGTAGGTGTTGAGAGCAACTACCTAATCTCTTCTAGTTCATGATGTTCCTCCTCTTGAATGGTAGGCATCTCAAGCATGAATGTCCCTATTCTCTTTTCTCTTTTAGATGATTTCCCCTTAGTCAGCTTTCTAGAATACACCTTTTGTTTAGGCTTATGCTCGGGTGCATCCTTCCCCTTTTTAGATCTTGTGGCTGGTGGGGACTTGGGAGCTTCTTCTGATGAGCCAGTGGTCGTACCACTATCATTTTCACTTTCAAGCTCATCCTTGAGCTTTCCATATGTCAACTCTTCACCCTACTCTTTGATTTGGGAAATTTGTGCATCTACCCATTGTCTTGTTCTATTTTCAATAGGTCTAGTGAGTATGTCAAGGTGAGTGACCTCTTCTTTATTCAAATCAATGACGGGTAAGGGCAGTTTAGAAATGGAATTGTATCTGTCATCAACAATATTATCTTCCTCCACTATTTGATCAGGCATGAGGAATAGACTGATAGACTTGATGAATTGATCAATCAACCTCATATACTACCTCATCCGCACCTCTTTTTCATTAGTGCAATTTCCCTGGAAGTCCTCAATGTGGGGTCAGTGGGAATATTTCCTTCCAACCCATTTCTCTAGTTTTCCATGTGGATCCACCCTTTCTCAGTCTGTTTTGGGTTCTAACTTGTACTCTTATAGCTCCTTATCTAAGTATTCAGCACATTGGGTAATAGGGAAAGAGTACATTCCTTGCTTGAAGGTTAGGGGATATGGAATCCCAGCTTGATGCTTGTCACTCAAAAATGTGTGGGTAGTATGTAACTACCAAGAAACTTCCAACAAGATTATCTGATCACTGGGGTAGTGTCGTAATCGGTAGGGTCTTCCTGAGAACCCTTCAACTTTAATGTACGTAAATTTTAGGAATTGGATAAATAAATACCTTAATCCCTTTATGAGGGCCTTCACACTATGCAACACCCTCCTCTCAAAATCTCCTCCTAGGAGTCTAATTATGTGGGCCAATAAAAGCATCATTTACTCTCATGTATTCTCTTTTGAAGTTCCTATATTGTAGCTAATGATAGTAGTCATAAACTTTAAGCTCTCCTTTCTTTGTCCCCAGTGGGCCTACATAGAAGAGTCCTTTGTATGGGAATTTATCTACAAGGAGGAAGACTAGATAGGATTTCATGTAAAATTGAGATGTTTCTTTATGACCATGAGTTGATTGTGCAAGTTGTCACTAATCATCTTGGATGACTGGAATTTACTCTCTCCTTAGATGATCTCTTCTAAAAAATAAAAAATCCATTCGTAAAAGAATGTGGTAGTTGGCGAGCCCATTACTCTACTCAGAGGAGTAACTAGATTATGCCCCAATACTAGTTATCCTAGACTATCTAAAGCCATTCTATATCTACTCCTTTGCCTCAAATAACTCATGTTCTAGCATGTTAATGTAGAAGGATGACGAAGGAAATGAGCATCCCATTGCTTTTATGAGTGCTTCACTAAAAGATGCAGAATTGCATTACCACAATGTTGAAAAGAATGCATATTCCTAGGTTTGTGGTGTTAAGAAATTTAGGCATTACATCTTGAGGAACAAGGTGTTTGCAATTGTACCAAATCTAGATGTCAAGACCTTGCTAATGCAGAATGAGTTAGGAGAAAGAAGAGAAAAATAGGTCATGCCGCTACAAGAGTATGATATGGAAATTCAACCCATGAAGCTAGTTCGTGGAGAAGCCCTCACTCACACAATAGCAAAAATTGAGCTGAAGCTCACAGTACAACAATACCACTTGGAGGATGTTTCCCTTGGTGAATGGTATGATGATGTTGCCTATTATTTTCCAAACAACAAGTTCCCACCCCAGTTGTAGGGAGTAAAAAAGTGTGCTCTAAGGTTGAAAAATAGTAGTTGCATGCTGTAAGGATCCATATTATACCAAATAAATCATGGAGGAATCTATCTCATGTTCCTTGGAAAAGAAGAAAAAATCCAAGTGTTGAAAGAGTTTCATCATAAGTTCGACACTAGCCATGGGTCTAGCCCCTCTACCGCCCATTAGATTCTATGAGTGGGATACTATTGGTTGACACTATTTAAAGATGCATACAACCACGTCAGATCCTGTCATGTTTGTCAGAGTGCTGCTACCAAGGAAATGAATGTTGATGTCCCACTCCAGCTAGTTGTGGAGATAAGGCCCTTCACTTAGTGGGGACTCAACTTCATTGGTCCACTAAGCCCACCATCCTCTATAGGCTACAAGTATATTCTAAACACTTCTAATTATTGCACTAGATGGACTGAAGCAATAGCATGTAGGCAATGTACAACAAAAGTAGTTACTAATTTTCTAGAAAGTTTCATTTTAAATTGCTTTGGTTGCCCATTTTCTTTGGTTTGTAATAATGGTCCCACATTTGCATCCATCAAGTTTGTTAGCTGGGCCTTTGATTTTTGGATTGCACTTAAGATCTCATCCAACTATTATCCCCAAGTAAACAATTTAGTTGAATATACAAACAAAAAACTACTTACCATCATACATAAACTACTTGACAAGAATCCAAAATATTGGCACACCTAGTTGAATTTTTCTCTCTGGGAAGATCACACTCATCATAAGGCTTCCTTGGGAAATTCCCCATTTCACCTCATCTATGGCCTAGATATTTTTTTCCCAGTCCACCTCAAGATCCCTATACTGCAATTTATCAACAAATATTATGAGGAGGGAGAATGCCATGAAGCTCGCTTGGCTGAATTGTTGCATTTATATGAAGTTTGTGACCAAGCAATAGAAAATTTCACCAAACACTAGGGCATAGTTAAGAGATGGTTTGATCATAGAGCCAAAGTAAAGGCCTATAGGATTACAAATTTGGTCCTATGTTGGGACAAGACCCATGAGAGGAAAGGGTGAGATGAAAAATTCAGCAAGCTCTAGCTTGGCCCCTTTTAGATTTCTAAAATCTTAGGAGATAATTCTTTTCACCTCAAAATGTTAACTGGGGAGGATGTCCCATTACCCATCAATGGGAAGTACCTCAAGCATTATTTCCTTGCTTGAGTTTTCCAAGCTCATCCCTTTGTATAAAGTTGTATACAGTTAGGGTAGTTTATTTGGTTTATTGTTTTTCTTTTTCTTTGCTTTCGCTCGCTTTCCTGGATATTATTTTTGCTGAGGGTGTTTTTCGATCTTGATGCGGTGCCTATTCTTGGCTTGTTAGAGGGACCACTCTATTACCTACTCCCATTTGTTCCTTGGATAAGTCTTCATTAGTTATCATGATTTTTTGTATGTTTTTGTGAGGTGGATTTTCTTTTTTGAACTATAAGTTGACTTAGGACAGAACCCTTATTTGAATCCCTTCACACTTATCTCATATTACACATGAAATACATATTAAGTACTCTTGATGAGCCATATTGCAGCTATCATGATTCCTCAGCAAGTGAAAAAACTTAAGTTAGCTCCAGTGACCACTATGATTTCCAAACCCATAATTAGCTTCAATACTCATGCAATTGAGAAAAAGAGTATTAAAAAGAAAATATGAAAAGAAAAGAAAAGAAGAGAAAAGAAAATGTTGACAATAAGAAACTATGTGGGTGTGAGATTAACTCTATTGGGGCTACAGATGCCCGACTGGCAATAGAGCAATGGTTGTAGGGTCACAACGATAACTTCATCAGGGGTATGGACGCCTGACTAGCAGCAGAGCAATGTCTAGGTTACTTTTTTGGTTAGATAACCTATGTAGCTTGCCTTAGATGATTGGTTGTTGTTTGGTATGGTCTCTAATGGGGAGGGAATGAACTCACTATACACACTTCTGAGATATTTTGTGAATCGATTCAACCAAGGATTATGTCCTCCTTTAAGTATCTAGCTCATTTCAAGAAACTAGCTTTTGGTCTACAAAACTAAATATTTTGGGTTCTAGATGAATCCTTATGCTTAGAATGCTCGAGAGCGTTCTCCTAGTAGAGTTTCCATTTTTTGTGCCTATAGCACACATGCCCCATTCAAATCAAGGAGCCCCTCTTTCCTTTATTCCTTGGTCAGGTCATTCTTACCTTTCCTCATTTTGCGTGCCCCTAATTATGAGCTTAAGTTGGTCACATGCATTAGAGTCATCAAATTTCACTTGACCAAAATCACTTACCCAAAATTTGTCAAGTATTTTTCCTTTGTGGATCTGAGCTTGCAGGTTTCCCTTAGCCTTTCACCACTGTGTCCATTCGGCCTCACAAACCCACACTTGCGGGTCTCCTCTTGTGGAATTCCTCAATCCTTCCGATGTTATCCAACAACTGACCTTAGGAAACTTCTTGCACTATGGATCTCACATCTACCTTCATTTCTTGGGCCTTTGATGAACAACCATGCAAACTCAGGTTCTGCAACTCCACCAACCTACTTAACTACTGTACTATAAATTAATGCATGTCATTAATGTTTTTTTCCCTATAAATAGAAGGATCAAACCTGTTATTTTCACCCTTCTCTTTTGAAATATTGACGGAGAAGATAGAGCTCTCACCTATGCAAAGCCTCTACTGAATTCAATCCAAGTTTCCTTAGGATTTCTGCGTCATTTCTAGGTAAGTCCACATTAAACTTTTAGGAAATGTTTTCTTTACAAATTTAGGGTTTCATAAATAATAAATATTTAAAAATACAAACTCTACTTCACCGTGACACTCCATCAGAACCTCTCAAGCCTTTGGCCATGCATAGGGTATCCGCCTAGCACGTTAAAATCCCTTAGCTTTAGTAAAATTATGTCTCGGTGCCCATGCGATATCCTTCCCTACCATGGCCATTCATCACATGGTGAAGAATCCATTGCGGCCTAGACCATCACCCTCACCATTCCTAATAATGTTTGCAAAATCTCAAAGAAATGATTAAGTCAATGAACCTTTGCGGGAATACCCATGAAGGATTATGCTTGCATGCAGTTTCCACCTCATCACTGTTGTTTAGCAGCCAAAACTTGATGCCTTCTTACAGCATAGGATCCACCTTCATCATTGTCATCGAACGAAATGAACCCAACACTTACAAATTTTTTGGCCAAGTCTAAACTATTTCACGAGACTCCTTATGTGGTTCACAGTCACCCAACCACTATTTCTTAACACTAGAGTCCTCGAGTTGCCCTACAATGTGGGTCCTGCATCATCGGTCTCCATCCTTGAAGTCCATTGAAAAAATTGCTAAGTTGAAAGTCCTTGCGGGTGAACTCTTGTAGGTGGATGTTGTCAAAGGTCCTTGTACTAAATGTTGCTATCTTATGGCCAAGTCAACATGTCTCCCCGCACTGTAGACTCCATGGGATGGTTTCCTTTCGCCAAACTTTGAAGCTTCTTGACATGAAAACTTGAGTCTAGGTGTCATTTGTGGGCCCGCCTATGTGGACTTCCAACCACAGACCACCATCACCTCATGGCCATTCCTTAATGGAAAATATTTCATGACATCCCAATAGTTTTCTCTCGCACCTCCCAAGGTCAATGAAATGCTAAGGCATAATACTTAACGTCCAAAGTTCCCATGGGTTCCACAATGGGGACTTTTGTATGTGGTTTTCTGCCTTTTGAATGCCACTACTTTACAACTAAGCCTTAACATCTTTCCACCCCACAGTGCCCACATGCCCCAAACCTGCAAGAGCATCAAATCCTAATCTAACAACTCCCACTACCTTGTGGCCTATTTCCACATGTAGTTAATCCTTTCATAAGATATTTTCCCTCCAAGCATACAGTGCGTAAATATCACTACAAGAAGCTATCTATGGGATTGAGTGACCCCAACACAATATTGCTCCAAACTACTTCTGACAACTTCCACCTAGAGGAAACCCATGCCCCTAATCCCACATTTGCATAAATGATCCAAATGAGCTCCCAAAAGTAAACAATGATGAATTTTATGATCTTTTACAGAAGTATAAATGGATCTAACCTTGGATTTATAGGATTTCACTGATGTTTACCTCCTTTATATGAAAATTACTTACTACACTTTGTGTGTGTAGGATTTATGGAACCTATTGAGGGATCATTAGCAAAGCCCATGGGAAAATAACATAAAGGAAAGAAGCTTGCAAGAACACCAAGGGGAAAAGAAGTAAAATAACAAATGAAGTATCAATTCCATAGGGTGGAGTTCACCTTCAAGCTTGCCTCCACTTGGGACACAGTGTTAGATACAGACTTGAGACACATGAATATTGATGAATTCAAGCAAAGGGTGATGGTTAACCCTACTATAGAGGATTCCTGAAGGATTAAAGGAAGTGGCCTCGCAAAGGTAGCCAACTTTGCTCCTACACTAATTTCCCCTGAATTGGTCATGGCTTTCCGTGAGTGCTATCACTAAAACAAAAAAATAATTGACAAAGATGGAAGAGTATTCTTAGACTTGTCTACTAGGTCTATTGGCAAGACATTTGGCATCCCAACATTTGATAAGATGGAAGAAGTAGAAAAGTAATTTTCTTAGAACATGTGGAAGCATGACCCTTTAGGATGTAAAAGAATGATCAACCAGCATTGGTTGAAAGACAAGAGGGGAAGTGCCAACAAGGTACCCTAGACTATTCAGAAGTGATTTATTTGAATAGTACCATGATCTAGTTACTCTTCTGAGTAGAGTAATGGGCTTGCCAACTGCCACATTCTTTGAATAATGGATTTTTTATTTTGTATAAGAGGTCATCCAGGGAGAGAGTAAATTCCACTAGGTGAAGATGATCAGTGACAACTTGCACAATCAGCTCATGGTCATAAAGAAAACTTCTGAATTTCACATGACATCATATCTAGTCTACCTCCTTGTGGAGAAATTCCCATATAAAGGACTCTTATGTGAAGGCCCACTGGGGGAAAGGAAAGGAGAGCTTAAATTTTATGACTGTTATCCTTAGCTACAATATATAAACTTCAAAAGAGAATATAAGAGAGTAAATGATGCTTGCATTGGGCACATAATCAAACTCCTAAGAGGAGATTTTGAGAGGAGGTGTCAAATAGCGTGAAGGCCTTCATAAAGGGATTTAGGTATTTATTCATCTAGTTCCTAAAATTTATGTACATCAAAGCTAAAGGGTTCTCAGGAAGACCCTACCAGTTACTGTGCTACCCCAATGATCAGATAATCTTGTTTCAAGTTTCTTTGTGGTTGTAGACTTCCCACATATTTTTGACTAACAAGCATCTAGTTGGGATTCCATATCTTCTTACCTTTGAGAAAGTAATGTTCTCTTGCCTGGACACCCAATGTGGTGAATACTTAGATAAAGAGCTAGCATAGTACAACTTGGACCCCCACATAGACTAAGGAAGGGTGGATCCTCATGGAAAACTATAGAAATGGGTTGGAACAAAATATTCCCACTGACCCCACATTGAGGACTTTTGGGCCAATTGCAATGATGAAAAAGAGGTGTAGATGAGGCACTATATAAGGATGACCGCTTAGTTTGTCAATTCTATCAATCTATTCCTTGTGCCTAATGAGATAGTGGAGGAAGATAATATTGTTGATGATAGATACAATATTGTGGCCAAACTGCCCTTACCCATCATTAATTTGAATGAAGAAGAGGTCACTGACCTTGACATACTCACCTAGCCTATTGAAAATAGAACAAGATAGTGGATAGAAACAATTTCCCAACTTAAAAAGAAGGGTGTGAAGCTGACATATGGCGAGCTCGAGGATGGGCTTGAAAGTGAAAATGATAGTGGAGCAATCATTGGCTCATCTGAAGAAGCTCCCAAGTCCCCACTAGCCACAAGATCTAAAAAGAGGAAGGAGCACCTAAGCATAGGCCTAAAAAAAAGGTGTATTCTAGAAATTTTACTGAGGGGAAATCATCTAAAAGAGAAAAGAGAATAGGGATGTTCATGCTTGATATGACTACCATTCAAGAGGAGGAACATCATGAAGAATAAGAAGAAGAAACTAGGTCGCCACTCTCACCACCTACCACTTCCACTCCTGCTATTGCTACCATTGTCGCCACTCCTCCATCTTCCACTCCTCGAGCTTTACCCATTTTGTCTCCTCCCATAGTGGACATCTCACTCCACATCACCTCCACCTCACCAACTTCCCTAATAATGGCACTTGGCTCCTCCTCTTCCACTACTTCCCCGCTATCATCTTCCTCTCTCTCGCCTCCATTACCCACTTTATCTACTTTTCCACCATCCATGCCATTAATTTATGTGCCACCACTTATCTTGTCGCAAGCTTTCATGGCATATATTCAAAATGTACCTATTGAAATTTCTGAGGTAATCCTTGACCCCAAGGTTTAGGCTCTAATGGTCCAAATTGTAGCTGCCCTACCTATTCCTTTGCCACCTACCGAGCCACAAAAAATGGAGGCCATAATGGAAATCTCAGAAGAGATGGAAAGACAACACACCAAGCAACATAGAGAGGCTACAAAGGATGTAGATGAGTAGCTTGAATATTTTAATCCTAAGATGATTATTTGGATCATCCAGAAGGTGGGTTGAATATAAACTTGGAAAAATTGGCTTCTGATGAGGAAAGGTCATAGAATTATGGAGAGGATGTTGATGCTCTTGACGATCATTATGTGATAGAAACATTGGAGAAAGTGCTAGATGAAGAGCTTCCCTAGTAACACGAGGATATAAGTGAAGAGGCTAACCCTGAAGGACACCGCTCCATAGAAGAGAAAGTAGATACTAACATGGATGTGGAAATATTAGTTGAGCCTCCATTAATTGGCCAAGACAAGGTCTTGGTCCAAGAAGAAGAGGTACCTCCAGAAAGGGAGGAAGATAAAGAGAAACAAGAAGAGAAGGTTTCCCAAGTAAATATTTTTGAGCATGTACATAGTGTTGAGATTGCACAAGAGGAAGAAAGGGTGCTCCAGGAAGAGAACATCATTGAAGAAAATGTCACCCCCACCGAGCCAGATGCAGAAAGAATTACACTTGAAAAGGAACCAAGCAAAGAAGAAGAGAGTGATGAAGAGGCTCCTGGTGATGAAGAAGACGAGCCTCATAAGGACAAAGAAGAGGAAGGTGATCATGAACCACCCAAGGGTCAAACTGAGATTCTTGACTAGCTAGAGGAGTAGTTGAAGAAGAAATATCCTATGGCCACAGACCAAAAAGAGAGGTTAGAGGGAATCCTATCTCGAGCACAAACAATGACAATAAAAGAGAAGAAACCCAAAATCAGGTCACACATCACAGTGGATGATTTTGGGTCTCAAACAATGCATGTTTCCACTCCCGTAACTAGTGGAGGTACAAGAACCATATAAGCGAAAGAATAAAAAATATCCATGATCAACATGGACTTGGTGACCCATGAGCATAAGATAGGAAAATTCTAGGGGTTAGATTCCACAATCATCTAGAAAATTAATAAGGATCAATCCACCAAGGAAGAGTTGAAAGCGTAAGTGGTGGAATTGACCACCTATATTCAATAGTGGACATCCATGGAAGAAGAATCTCTTGTAAAATCATCTATGCCCACTCTTCTCTCCAAGGAATAGCTGAATAAAATGGAGGAGATGAAAAATTAGACCAATTCCACTGCCGATTGGTTCAACTGGGTGATATATAATGGTGACATGGGCATCTACAACATTGCTTGGATGTTCAATAAGTTTTGGAGTTTGTAGAAGTATATAGAGGACATGATAAATACCTACAATAACTACTTCAAACTATACAAGATCACTTATCCTAAGTTTGAGAGTGTCCTCAAGCTCTCCCAGGGAATATGGGAGAAGGAACTAGAGCTGTCAAAAGATTATCATTGGCTTTTAGGAACATGGGAGATGGTCCTAGATTATAGAAAGGAGATCCTAGAGAAGGTCTGCCATGAACTAGAGCTTGATCTTGAATGGGTTATAGAACACTAGACTGATAGTGAATATTACCTAAAAATGATGACGAACTACGAGATGCCCACTCAGGAGTTAAATCCAATGAAATCAATCCATTCTTTCATAAGAAGATGGAGGAAGGGGCTACAGACACACTGTCACCAAATTTCCTAGATTTTGCTACAAGGGCTTTCACTTAGTCTGAGCAGGTGATTAAGGTGAGCCAAATGCACCAAGTATTGGGACCAGGTCATTGAGAGATCCAAGAAGATAATATTTTAGATCCTTCAATCTGATCTAATGGAATGGGATAAACTCCAAGCTATGATCAAGAAGCTCATGGAGTACGCTATTCTCCAAAAGAATGTTGGAAATCTAGTTATAGATGAAGAATATTTGACAATATAAGCATAAAAGGTTGGAAGTAGCTAAAGGACAAAACAACTACAGTGTAAAGGAAACTAAATGAAAAAATCGTGAAAAGACAAAAGATTATTTTATATTATCATATATTTAAGGGGTAGGTGAAACCCTAATATAAAATAAATCTAAGCCACACAATGTAAATGAATATTGTCCATTCATTTTTCTTTTGGAAAACTATAAATAGGGGCAACCTCTCATTTTCAGAGAGAGATGAGTTGTTGTGTAAAGGAATGCTAAAGAAAATTAATGAGGAAAGCATTATTTTGATGGTTTCTTGTTTTTTCTTCTCCATGTGTGCATGATTGATTCTCCACATAGTAGATTTCATCTTCATTGTTCTTAGTTTTAAGTTATTGTTAGTTGTTAGTATATGCTATGTTTTAATGGTGAAGAATGCTATGATGTTTGATGTCTTCCTAGCTCATACTTTTTGTTGTTTATTGCTAATAAACTACTGTGTAAAGTTTGTCTGAGCATCATTTACATTGTTGCAATTAAGTTCAACTATTATTCATGCTTTCATGGTGAATTAATGGTTTGAAAATATACATACCTTAGAATATTGTACTAGTTTCATGAGACTATAGGCTACACTTGGCTAAGTGGAGCTTGGTTTTAGGAAGTTTGTCCACTATAGTATCCTCCATTTTTACTATTCAACATTAGTTGCAGGTCTAGGAAATTTCTAACCCTTTTCCCTTTTGACCTTTCTTTAAAATATGAAGTCAAGACAAAGTTCTAGCATCACAAGAAAGCCAAATCTAATGGAAAACATGGAGTTTTAGTTTGTTGTCCTGAACTTGCAGTAGTTCTCCCTCATTTCTAGAATTTACAAAACTCCTTTTGCAGATCTAATTCCCTCCATGTTTAGTGAATCATAAATTCCCTTTGTGATTACTAGCAAATCACATTAACCAATTGAACTATTCCAAGCTTAATCATGACCTGACACTAGAGAGACCTTAGGGTTATTTCTAAAACTTAGTTGTAGAAAGTTCCTTTCAAGAGAGGTAGCATGCTTGTGTGTTTTTTGTGTTGAGAAAGTGAAAAAAAACCCATCAACACAACACTTTAACAAGGTATAATTTAAGTGCATTTAGTTTAAAAAGGGGTCCTAGATTAATATGAATGTGTACAGCACATCACAACATTAATCCAAGACACAATTAATTCTGTCAATTATTCCAAATTAAGTGGAAAAAAAAGGGAAAAAAATTTTGTCACTATATTTTTCCCCCACTTTAGTGAGACGGTGACCTTATGTCAAACCCACACTAAAGCAGACATTCAATACACTTAAGTATGTTCCAATAGAAAAGATATATAATCATACCCTATCAAAGGCCAAGAAAAATAAAGAAAAACAACAAAAGGATCAAGAACAACCATTTCAACATGATGTGGAACAGGGTTGTTTGTCTATGACATATGTTGCTCACTCTAGGGTAGTGGAACCTCAATCTGTCCACTAGGTGAGTTGTCCCAAAATGGTACAAGAGCACCTTGTTCATAGAATGCCTTCAAAACAAAAATTTACAAAATTTGGATTTTCAATTGTAAAATAATGTAAAAGGGGCATGATGTGGTCATATTTGATGTATTTAGGTCTCAGTGAAGTCTTTAAGGGGTCAAGGATGTTAAAAATGTAAAAAATGTCATTTATTGTCAAAAATGTAAAAAAGTTGTAAACATGCATAAAACAAGAAGTTAAAGAGTCAGTTGAGGAAGGGAAAGGTCTTTGGGCGGTCAAGGAAGTTGAAAGGGATAGTTAATCATTTGGAATATCTTTATAATGCTTGTAGTGGGTGAGTAAATGATCATTCACTATATTCTTGAAGAATCATTATCAATAAAAGTACCTTGTTTATAAATTTCAATGTTTCTTTCTGTTTTGTTAGTTTTTGTACAGCCTGTATGGTAGTTTTAGGGCCTGATCTTTGTAGTTTCAAGTTGTACAGAGGACCAACTTTCATTTGAGTCCATTTAGAGGGAAATCTATTGAGTTTATCATCAGTTAGAGTACATTTTCTAGTTCAACCGGTAACCCTCAAAATTGGGGTTTTTAGAGTCAAATAAGCCATTGATGACTACTCCATTGAATTAGGCCATGTAGATTGGTGGAGTAGATTAGAATAGGATGTTTTAAGATTTATTTTTTATGGAAGGTACATGGGAAACAAAAATGCAATGGTTGAGTTGCTGCTATAGGGGAATTTGAAGGGTTTCCATACATTTGTTGATGCTTCAGTTAAGTGTTTGGAGAAATAATAGTTGCAGTGGCTTGGAGGTGGTTTGAATAGTTTATGCAAACATTTATAAACATTTTTCAAGCAGTGGAAGAGCATGAGAAGGTTTGGAGCATTTTATTCTAATAAACCCTCACTTATTAAGCTTATTTTGTGCATAGGAGAAAGGGTTCGATTGATAAGTGTATTATTTTTCCTTTCTACTTCTAAAATTTGGTGTTTTGAAGGTTTTGAGACTATTTTTAATGTTGCTTAGGGTTATTTGGTGATTTCAAGTTGATTCATTGGTGGTTACTTTATAAATTTGGCCTAATTTGAGGCACTTTCTAGTGGACAATCTATTAATCTGGTAAAATTTGCAAAGTAACCTATTCAAAGCTTTAGATATGTTTAAGTAGACAAAAAAGGGTTCCTAAATGTGTATTGGGTTTGTAAAGATACATTGATATTGAAAAGGAATCACTTGTTTTAGGGGATTGTTGACCTATAAGGAATATGATGGTTTGATTGCTTAAAACAGTGAAAGAAATGGTTGTTAATGATTGGAAACTATCTTGTTGATGTTACAAAAGTATCTATGTTTGGATAAGGTTTAGGAGGAAAACTTGTTGATTTTGATGATATAAGCCAAAATGAACCTTATATGTAAATGGTGTTTGATTGCAAGAATTAGAGAATTTTCTAGATTCGTGGTGTGTGAGTATGTATTGATTTGTTTCAAACCAAAATATGATGAATACAATATCTTGGAAGTCTGAGAATAGGTTTGTAGGATGAATGATTGGTTTGTGGTTATTTTTCCTTGTGAAATGAAGAGTAATATGGTGCAAGTTGGGTGTTTGATTTGGATTGGAGTCTTCTAAAGAGGTCATTGCTTTGATTTTGATAAATTGATGATTGATAAGATGTATTGGAATCTGGTAAGGATTTGGGATACTGGTTTGGTGGTTGGCACCTTATGATTTTCAAGTGAACTGATATGATTTTGATGAAAAGAGAAAGGAATTTTGGGTGATTTTTTTATTTGATCTTCTCCATTTGAGCTTGGGTAAAAAGTACCCCTGGTTGGTTAATGGTTTTTGGTAGATGATTTGCATCACAAAATGTGTATTCTCACTTTGGGGTAGTGGAACCTCAATCTGTCCACTAGGTGAGTTGTCCCAAAATATGTGTACGCTCACTCTAGGGTAATGGAATCTCATTCATTCCACTAGGTGAGTTATCCTAATGAGGTTGAAAATGAGAGAATCATATTAGCCTCCCATACAATACTGAAGTTATCCTCCTAACAACTTTGATAAGGCACCACAATGTAATACTTTTTGTAAATGCTTTTGAATATATGTAAAATTTTGTTAAAGGGGATATTGCTTTTTTCGTGTAAGTTCTTCTTATTAGGGAGCATTGTGCGTAATATCTCCAAGAGAGGACAAGTCAAGGATATCAAATTGCCACTTATGGGATTCCTCATTTTCATCATGCCACAAAGGGAGATCATATGCTTAGAAATATCACACTTTTGGAGGACATCAAACCCAATGAAACCACTAAGAAAAGGACATGCCAGAAGAAAAAATAAAATCATGCCATCAAATATATTGAAAGATTTCATCGATGTATGCCCCCACTTTAAAGTGGTTGCTACACCATCACTATGAGAAATTTCTTTAAAATAGCCAATGTTTTGTCCCAAGACATGAGAGCTTTCCTCAAAAAACCCTATGCCAAAGTCATATGTTTCTGAAATAAAGCTACATCATCAAATAGGAAGGAAGGATTGCCCCCACAAATACATAAGGTAACTATGGATTTGGGGTCAACATTTCTTTGCTAATGTTGTTATAGAGCTCAAAACTATCATCATTACCCAAATACTCATAGAATTAGAAGAATGACGCAAAGAGAAAAAAGAAGAAAAATCCTTTTGGGTCAACATGGAAGAGACCTGAATGTCTTGACACCTTGTTTCATCCCCAAAAGGAAAACACAAGACAAATTAAAAAGCTTTTGGGTCAACATGGAAGAGACCTAAATGTCTCGACACCTTGCGTCATCCCCAAAAGGAAAATACAAGACAAATGAAAAAGTTAGGAGAAAATATTTTGGTTCAACATGGAAGAGACCTAAATTTCTTAACACCCTATATCATCCCCAAAAGGAAAACAAAAAACAAATGAAATGATTATGACATATAGAAGAATGAAAGGTACACATAGAAGAATGCGCAAAAAGAGAGAGATACATCAAATGAAACATTACAGGGGATCACATTATGCACTGTAGACACGTAAAATATATTGATTGAAATTGTGCATCTGATCGTGACTACTAACATCATTTCATCTCGAATCATCCCTTGGTCTAACCATTTAATCAAATTCCCCTATCTGATTAAATTCATCAATATTACTCCCTTAATTAAATAAACCAATTATTTAATTAAGTCTCTCTCTCTTTTGTTAATTAAATCAATCAATCAGATCTAATTATCCCCATTTAATTAAATAGTCAATTTTGTTTAATTAAATCTCTAAATCTATCTATTAAATTAAATAAATTAAAACCTTATTTGATTTAATCTAACACCATCTCTTTTAATTAAATAAATCAAAATCCTTATTTAATTATTCTCTTATCATATTCCTCTCTTATTTGATTTAAATAAATCCATAAATTTGAGTCAAATAGGTTACATCATCTAATCTCTCATTAAATTAATAAACCCTTGATTAATTTAATCTCTTATCATGTCCCATCCTCTAGATTTTGCAAGTTGCACATGAAAATAGATTTAATTCATTTATTAAATCTCTATTTTCCTCACAAGGCATCTTTTGGAATATCCTTCAAGTTTGAATTCAAAAAATCCAAGTGGACATGTACATCCAACAAGGCAATAACTCCATCTTACATGTCCTTTTCCTTGAGCCAAGTGGCATTTATTTCATTTTCCATTCCCTCTTGCAAGTCATCTCAACAAATTTGAAATTCAAAAATATGCATTTATTGGCATAATCCTCAAAACTTGTGCATCCTCCATCCACTCATAGATTGACAAGTGGCATCTTTCCATTGGATGAATGTTAGTCCCACATTACTCAAATGTGGAAATTCATCCATCTTGGCATTCTATAAATAAAAAGCTCATATCCTCATTTTATCATCCACAAATTATGCAAAGTTATTATGCTAAAATATTTAGCCATTTCCATCAAATATCATTGAATCATAGCTAGGTTATGTAGGTTTTTCGCTTGGAAGCATTCATCCTTCATCAAAAAGGTGGATCACTCATCAACATTTCTTCAACATATCAATCTTGCATCATAGGAATTGGGAAAGGGCCAATTTTCACATCTAATTGGCACCAATTCCCCCATGGGATCATGAGTTTGCAAATTTAAATTAGGATTCAATCTTTGTTTTCTCATTTTCATTGTGTTCTTCATTATTTTCTTCCTAATTTGAGTTTTGTAAATGGATTTCATGGGGAATCCTTGTTCATACTTGCAAATTCTAATCTAATGTGTCTGTTCTTATTGTTTTGTAGGTATTTGGATTGGGGTCACACATTTGGCTCTATAAGGAGGGCTAAATCTCATTCTTTATCACTTTTTTCACAAAATTTTGCGTTTTTGCTTATACATAGAAAAATTCCCACGCTGAGAGCTTAGCGTTGCTATTTTAGCACCGCCGACTCTTCAACATCACCATATAGTGCCACTGGAAACTCAAACTACGGCGCTGGAGTCTTCCCGCCCAAAAATTTGAAATCCAAACTGCACTGCTTGATCGTTCTGACCCGCAGGATCTTTCAAAAGAATCAAACTGTGACATGTGCAAAAGTACAACACAGTTGAGCTCATTTTCCTCGAAATAGAGTGATGCTGACTGGTAAGCGGCATTGTAGAGCACCACTGAGAAATAAAACTCTGACACAGTCATGGGTTGCATCACTAGAAGGGAGTAAAAAGTTGAAATTAAATTTTAGCACGTGCCTTTTGATTAATGATCAATTTATCTTCTATTTTTTTCTTTTTAATCTCTATATTTCGCAGAATCTGACTGGTTTTCTCTCTTGTAGGTTGTAATTAAAAAAATTGAAAGAAGGAGAAGCATGAGGAGGATATTTCACAAGATCAAAGTGTTTTTAAACACTTTTAAGAAATTTTAATCACTTCTTTCTTAGGACACTAGTTTCGTTTGGGCTTTAAAAATAACCTTTTCAATTTTTTCTTGCAAGGGCTAAAACGAAAATTAGGACTATAACTTAGTAGATTTTGTTTCTTTGGTTAACAATTAAACAAAATATCTATCATTTGTCTTTTGGTGCTTTAAAAAGAACTCACAATTGCTTTTGGGATCTAAAATGAACATGTGATATCTTGTTTCGTGAGGGCTTACTTGAACTAGCTTCATTGGAAAAGGATGTATGTGCTTCTCTCGTGCTTTATAGTGATCTTGAGAATCAAAAGGCCTTTTTTGTGATTTTAGGTTGAGATAAAGAAATCACCTCCACACTTCATTTTGGGTTTAAGAATTGAACAAAATGTTGTGTGAGTGTGAGTGGGGAATTATTGTGTACATTCTTTCTCTTTGTTGCCAATAAAGATTGATTGAGTTACGGATATTGTCTTTACTCACTTTTGTTTATCCTAGAGGGCCTTCCTTGGGGAAAAAGTACTCACCCAAGGGAATGACTCAACAGGTAACACTCTAAAGACAAGAGTATTTCCAACCGGGATATAAATGTGGGTATTGGAAGAAACACCAATATCACGTGGTTGATTCTGACGAGATGGATCCGAAAGGGGACTCTTGTTGTATGGGTCAATCTCCACGAACAGAAAGTCCTTATTAAAACCCATGTTCTAGAATTTTCCAAAATCCTTAAATCTATTTGTTGGTGCAAGAACGGTCATTCTGAAGCCACCCCACACTTTTATGGTCTTTTAGTAGAAATTAAAAGCATGCCATGGGAGTTTCATGGGTGTTGATTCTTGGCTGCCCCGATTGATGTTAATGAGCCGTGGAGGGGAGCCAGTGGGGTCAAGCATCTAACCATTCGCTAAAGATAAGCGTAGCTGGACTTGTCCAAGTGGGAATCCAACAAACATTGTCTTACACATCCATAGGGTTGTACTTATTTGTGGTTTCAAAATTCTTTGCTTGTATGAAAACATCTTGAAAACAAACACTTAAACATCCTCATCAAAATTTCAAACCCTTTAGGAGACAAATACAATTGACTCAATCCATATGTTATTGCTTTCCCTTGGGATTTACATCCTTAAAGGTTTCTAAAAATTGGATTACATCTCAATTTGTCTACTAAAGCAAACAATAGGTAAACCCTTCCCTTGAGTTCATCAAATTTCCACATAACATACTTTGTGGGGTTTGAAGAAATTAAGACATTGGACATCTAGTTTGGAAAAATTAATCAAAGAAAGTGTTTGTGGTAAAATAAAGCCATTAAGTAAAGCTAAGCAAAATGAACTTTCATGTGTGCTGAAGCCTCACGATTCTAAAAAATTCCAAATCCCAAAGCAAAAATCATTGGTTGGAAATCCGAAAATGAATGCATAAATTGAATCACTATAGAAGCATTGTATGCTCTTCAATACCTAGGTCTAGGAAAACAAAGTGTCTTTTTTAGGTTCATCTTAGGATCAAAAGGAAATCAAAATATTTTTCACCCATCTTTCAAACATCAAAACAAAAATCATCTCACTATCACCTTTTGAGAAATCTTGAAATCATCCTTAATGTTAGGCTTTTTTGGAAAAAAATCAAAAATCATCAAATCCTTGAGACTAAATCCTTGAAAACTTTATCAAAATCATCTTTGGCTAGGTATGTGTAGATGCATCCTTTTGCATATGCTTAGTCAAAGTTATCAAAATCATCTTGTTTAGCTTGGTATATGTAGATGCATCCTTCTTCATATGCTTAATTAAACTATCATCTTGTTTGAATAGGCATAGGTAGATGCATCATTCTCCCTACATATATTCAAATTTGTCATCCTTTGAGAAAATCTACCCTTTATATAATCATCCAAAATATTAGGGTATTTTTGTTCAAACATCAAAACAAATCAAAATCAATCAAAATCAAGGACAATCCCAAAAGGAAAATAAAAAATCTGAAACATATCTGAAAGTCCCAAAAGTCTAGCATTCCCATCAAGATTTATCAAAATACCAAAAACATCCACATCATCCATCCCTTGCATCATCATCATATTACCTTTTGATCCTCAAGAGATCCTAAAATTTTCTACTTTGGGCATAAAGTAAAGATCAATCCAAGGAATTAAGAGATTCATCTCCCATATCCTCAAAAATTGATCCTTGTTTTATGGTTCAAACTAGATCTCAATACAAGAAGAGCATGGAAGCCAACAAAGAAACACTTGCTTCAAGTGATCTAAGCCAAACAAATGTTGAAATGAATCTCGTCGAATCAATCAATTTTTTACTATATCATCATCACAAAACCCACAAGAGGAAACCAAAGGAGAGGATCTTACCTTTGGAATGTCTCATGAAGAAATAACTGAAATTCTCCAAAATCTAGAAAACCATAAAATCATCAACATCATGATGAGGCTTAACCCTTCACTATACATGCTTGAGCTAGCAAAACAAGGGGCCAAGTTACCTTCGGATTTTGACGTGAGTACCATAGTGGAGACATCTTTACCTCTAATATCATCCACCATTCCCATCTCATCTACACCCCCATCCCAAAGCATCATGCAAAACATTCCACAAATCACATCTTTTGCTCCAACCCAACCTAATGTTAATAAGGGAAATGCATTTCTTAATGCTATTCAAACACACCCCCTTGTTAATAATCAAGACTTGGATGCAAACACCATATTGGAACAAAAAAAACCCCAAAATCCATTACACAAGTATGTTCCTCTCACTTTCCATCATGATCCATCATCATCATCTTTTCGTGCAACACCTCAAAATTCTCTCCTCACAAATCCACAAGAAGAGGGAGACATGTTCAGACCAAGGAGCATTTTTGACACCACAAAATTTTCTCAAGAACTCGCACCCCTCACATTTCCACCTCTTCCACCATTTCCATCATCATCCACACCACTCCTTGGTTTGGGGCTCCCGCCTTTACCAAGTATCAATCAAACCAACATCCCAAATATCAATCAAAGCATTATGCCAAATGCTCAAAAATTTTCATCGATATCACAACAACAGATGAAAATAGCACAAGCAATTGTGACATCATCAAACACCCCCCTAACATCGCAAATCATGGTCTCTCAAGGATCAACCATATCAATAGCACCATCCACCACTCAAATCACCAATACGACATCATCGCTCACCACAAACGCCATTCCAAATCCACCACCACCAACTTCTAGCACATCAAACCAATACAACACAACATTGCATTCTACTTTTCAAAGGGGATTCCAACAAGTGAAAAAAAAATCCGCGCAACTAGCTACTCAACAAGCTGCTCAAGCAGCCCAAGCCACATTACAAGCACAATAGGCCACACAAGCCCAAGCTTTATTGCAACAACAACAACAACAAGCGGCCCAGGCCGCATTGTAAGCACAAAAGGCTACTCAAGCACAAATTCTATTACAACAAGAAGCAACAAAAGCAAAATCCCAAGCACAAGTAGCGCAAGCACAAGCTCAAGCTCAAGAAAATGCCCAATATCAAGCACAACACGCACAAGCATAGGCACAACTTCTTGCACAAAAACAAGCAGCACAAATGCAATCATATCAACAAGCAATAAAGCAATATCAAGAGCAGCAAGAAGCAGCCCAATTGGCATCCCAACAACAAGCACAACAACAAGCATTGTTGGAATAGAAACAAGCACAACAACAAGCTCAAATCTTAGTGCAGCAACATCAAGATCAACAACAAGCGTTGTTCATACAACAGTAGGTGGAAGCCTACCTAGCTTAGCAGAACATATAGATACCATTGAACAACACATAAAACAACCCACCCATCCGACCCACAATCGAAACACCCCAAAAAACCTTCATCCCACCCCCTAATCTGCAAAATGATGTAACAACACAAATTAGGTTCCTCTCGCAACAAGTGCTCTATATTCAATTAGGGAAAACAACAAAAACACCAAGCAACTTGTGTCCCTATCCATTTGATAGGATCCTAGTGATGAAACCATTCCCTAAGGGATTTGAGATCCCAAAGTTTGACAAATGTCGAGGAACGAGAAACCCTAAAGATCACATCAGGGAATTCCAGTTTCATTGCATGGAAGTCGCATATGATGATACTTATCTATTGTGGCTATTTCCTAGGAGTTTGGCTGGCCATGCTATGGAATGGTTCTCTCGCCTACCTTCAGGGATTAGGAAATTCCAATAAATTATAGATGCATTCATTAAAAATTATGCATGCAACATTGCAATGGATGTTAGTCTAGAAGAACTCTCAAATCTAAAACAAGGTAGGGGTCAATCATTCGCTTCATTTCTACAATGATGGCGATCCAAGGCCAATCGAAGCAAGTGGACCATGCCCGAAGAACAAAAAGTTTGCACCATCATAGCCAACCTTGACAGCCTCTTGGAATTTCATCTCAAGGTTCAAGGGATCACCACATATGATCAGTTAATCTCCAAGGTGCTCAGCATTGAACGAGCCATCATGACTCAACCTGTAGGCTCAACTTCATACCCTGAACAACAAAACAACCACCCACCCTCCAATTACAATGATAAACCTCACACGTGGGCAAGGAAAAAAAACATTACTAATGATGGTGTCGTTGATTCCAAGGTGGTCATTAGTGCCCCTCGCCAAAATAGACCCACACCACAAATCCAAATCCAACACCAAAATAATCATCATGCAATACAACAACCAAACAACAATCCAACAATCAACAATCTCAATGATCAAAGGGGACCACCTCAATGCAACAAGAGTTATCCCAAGTGAAAATACACCACTTTGGGGGAAACACTTGAAGACATAATGAAGAAGTTGATAGACAAAAAACTCATCAAGGCTCCTACCTTTGAGAATTACCAAGAACTGGATGTGAAACCTCCTTGGTATAATGAGAATCAACTCTTTGAGTTCCATAAAATCAAAGGCCATACCACGAACAGTTGCATAAGATTAAAAAACATAATTCAAGATCTCATCGATAAAAGAATTATAAACATGGAACAACCAACAGGAAACCAAGATCTTAAGATATAAACCAATCCGATGCCTAATCATGACAATAAATGGAATAATCATAACAAAGACAAGGGGAAAGACACCCAAACAAACGTAAATCATGTGTATGAAATAGTTGTTGCCTCCCTAGATGAAAACCACATGGTCATCACCATCAAAGGTTCCCATGCTGATTGTGGAGTCACCACAAGAGGCGGAAAAGTTACCATCATAGGATCATCCCAGCCAAACAAATTCCCTGCATCTAGATCTATTCCTAATGGCTACAATATCCTAGATCAACTCAAGAGAACTCCAGCACAAATCTCCATCATGGAGTTGCTAAAAATATCATTTTCCCATAGGAAAATCCTTGAAGAAGCATTGGCCTCATCCACTATCCCCGCAAACCTTGATGCAGAGCAATTCCAAGCTATGGTTGGAAATATCATTACGCCAAATATCCTCACATTCTCTAACTAGGATTTCCCCACTCAACCATCTCACAACCATGCACTTCACTTGGAAGCCATAGTACATAAAAGAAAAGTCAAAAGGGTCTTGGTAGATGGAGGTGTGGGCTTGAATATATGTTCTCTCAGCCTCATCAAGCAATTGAAAATATCAGAGGATTTTATCGACAAAGGAAAGGGTATCACAATAAGAGCATATGACGATCAAGAAAGAGTGTCTCAGGGCACAATCAAACTCCCTATTCAAGTAGGGCCTGCCATCATGGAAACCACTTTTCAGGTCTTGGACCTCAACTTGCCATATAGCATCCTCTTAGGATGCCCATGGATTCATGCGATGAAAATAGTAGCGTCAACTTTCCATCAATGTGTGAAATTTACACATGAGGGACAAGAAGTTACCATCCATGGAGATCCTGAACCCTTCTCCTATTGGAAAATCCTTGAAGAAAAGTACTATAAAATCCCCCAAGTACCATAAAATGATGAGGGTCCATCCACATCGTACATCGATCCTACCACTCCTACCATTCCCACCATCTCTAACATTAAGGTCATCATCCAAGATAACGGTTGTGGAAACTACAAGCTTCCTAATAATGCTTTTGTGGTAGGAGAGTTACTGCAATCTCCTAGATCATGGGGATGCCCACAAATAAATGAATCCTCCACATCCCAAATGTCTCTTGTGGAGTATCCCACCTTTACAAGATGGGGGGATCTTGGCTGAGAAGTTATTGAGGTAGATCCATCCCATATGCTATATCAAGATGAAATACCAGTAGCTGATTTACCAATGGATGACAGAAGCAAGGGTGTGCAAATGATGCTCGCAATGGGCTATGACAGAAATCAAAGACTTGGACAAAATGACAATGGGCTTATAATACCTATCATGCTAGAGACACAACTGATAAAAACTCTTGCCCTTGGATGTACCTCTCTGAGTATAACCATATGTGGACAAAGTCCTCTAGTTACAATGATTAATAATCCTCCTCAGCCAACCCTAGCAGAACTACGCTTACCAATGTCTATAGGTAGAGTCATAGATAACTTTACATTTGACATAACCAACGTCTGTAGTAGTAGTGATGACAAGGATACCACAACCAACTTACCTAGGCTATTTGAGGATACCACTCTTTGCATGATTAGCACCCTATCATTTGAAATAGACCACCAAAATCATGAGATCCACCTAGTATATCCCCAACTCATCGACTATGACCAACAAGGACCACCAGTTCTTGATACATTCAAAAATGATGAGGCACTCTCGGAATTCATGGGACTGCAGGATAACATTCTAGATAGGGATCACAAAGCAAGGTTCATAATGAAGTTAGATACACATGCCTATTATGGGGAAACAATTGAATCCCTCAGTCGTAAAAGTGAAAAATTAAGAATAATATCCAAGTCCTTGAATGAAAACCACACTGTGGCACTCTCCAACCAAAAAAAAGTAAAAAGAAAGGACACATCCAAAGGTGAAAACCTCTCTAAGGCGCCCGAGGATGGGGCATTCAATCTTCCTATCAGAGATCTTCATCAAGAAAGATCAGTATTCTTGGCAGAAAAATGCAATCCAGTCAACCTAGGAATAGAGGTAACCCTGCACATCACATTCTATACAAAATCATTACTATCAAAAGAGCAAGAGCTCCTAGTAGCCTTCCTAAGAGAAATATGGATAAATTTTGCATGGATTTATGCTGACATGCTAGGGATTGATCCAAAGACTATGGTTCACCATTTAGCAGTATATCCAGAAGCAAAGCCTGTTAAACAAAAGCTTCAAAAAATGCACCCTCAAATCACCTTATTAGTCAAAATGGAGCTAAAAAAGCTATTAGATGCAGGATTCATCTGACTGATAGATTATCCAGAATGGGTGTCAAACTTGGTACCTATTTCAAAACCTGATGGGAACATCAGAATCTACACGGACTTCAGAGATTTGAATAAAGCATTTTCAAAAGATGACTTCCCACTTCCAAACATCAACATGATCGTCAACATGACAGACAGACATGAAATGTTGTCATTAATGGATGAATTTTTAGGGTACAATCAGATCATGATAGCTAAAGAAGACCAACATAAAACAACCTTCACTTGTCCATGGGGGACTTACTATTGGAACATGATGCCATTCGGCTTAAAGAATGCAAGAGCAACATATCAAAGGGCTATGACATTGATATTCCATGACATGATCCACAAGACAATCAAAGATTATGTTGATGAAATTTTAGCCAAGTCCAAAAAGAGAAAAGATCATATAGCAACCCTAAGTGGCATCTTTGACAAAGTGGAAGAGTACAAGGTCAGATTAAACCCAAAGAAGTGTGTCTTCAGTGTACAAGCAAGAAAATTGCTAGGATATATAGTGTCAATGAGAGGTATCGAGGTAGATCCAGCAAAGGTAAAAGCAATCCTTGAAATGGAGGCACCAAAAACATTAAAGAAATTGAGAGGTATCCAAGGTAGGCCCCAATCCATTCGAAGATTCATAGCACAGTTGGCAGACAAAAAAAACCCATACTCTCACCTACTCCACAAGGGAGTAGCCTACAAATGGGATAACAAGTGTGAAGAGGCATTCAACAAAATCAAAGAATATAGATTACTGGCACCACCGGTCTTAATGCCACCAATCCCAAGAAAACCATTGATTCTATACATGTCAGCAACAATAGCAGCCCTTGGAGCTCTCTTAGCTCAGCATGACGAAAATGGAACGGAAAGGGCTATCTATTACATCAGCAGAACAATGGTTGGGCATGAGCTAAACTACTCATTCATCAAGAAAGCATGCCTCGTAGTAGTGTTTGCATCACATAAATTCATACATTACATGTTGGCACACAAAGTAAAACTCATCGCCAAAATTGACCCTCTCAAGTATCTACTATCAAAGGCAATGCTCACATGAAGAATGGAAAAATGGGTGATGATATTGTTAGAATATGACATTGAATATGTGGAGCGGAAAGCAATCAAAGGCCAAGCCATTGCAGATCAAATTGTAGAAGCACCAATCTATTCAAAGAACCCTCTCATCTCAGAGTTTCCAAATGAATCTATTTTCAATCTCAGTGTAGCTGACCATTGGAAACTGTACTTCGATGGCTCATATAGGCAGCATGGATCAAGAGCTGGCATCTTCTTCATCACCCCACAAGGGGATTGCATACCAAGATCCTACAAACTGGCATTTCCCTACACCAATAACATTGCGAAATATGAGGCTTTAACCATAGGTCTCAGAATAGCAATGCAGTGGAACATTATAGCTCTCAAAGTATACAGAGACTCCCAATTGATAATAAATCAAGTGAATGATGAATATCAGACCAATGACGACAAGCTCACTCCATACAAGAAATTGGTGGAGACTCTCAAAGAATCCTTCATCGAAATAACATTTGAGTAGATTCCTAGAACCAACAACAGAGCAGTAGACGCCATGGCAACAATTGGATCCTTGCTTGACATCCCCCACAACATTCCAAAATATGAATTCCTGATTGAGTAGCTTCTTGTGCCTGCATTCAAGGTACCAGAAGCAAAATATGTGTGCGAAATCGTTGGTCTCGACGATCCTTGGTATCATAACATTTACGCATACCTTCGTATAGGAGTCATACCTATCAACTTACCCTCAAACCTAAAATGAACCGTTGTAAAAAAGGCATCCAGATTTATCATCCTAGGAGATACCCTATATCGTAGAAGCATAGAAGGAACCCTACTACAATGCTTAAACACTGAGGAGGCATTAACTGCTCTAACTAAAGTACATAACAATATTTGTGGATCACACTCGAGTGGAATGACCATAGCCAAGAAACTGCTGAGGATGGGGTATTATTAGCCCATAATGGAAATAGAAGCACATGATCATGCTAGAAAGTGTCTACAATGTTAGCAGCATGGGGACCTAATCCATGCTCTAGCTCAAGAGCTTCATCCTATTGTCACACCATGGCCCTTTTCGTAGTGGGGACTTGATCTCATTGGAAAAATCACCCCCACTTCATCTAATGGCCAAAAATTCATCATAACCGCAATAGAGTACTTTACTAAGTGGGTGGAAGCCATACCCATGACATATATAACTAGGAAGCAGATTTCTAAGTTCATCCTGAACTATCTCATTTGCTGATATGGTGTTCCACAAGCCATTATCTCAGATAATGGGACACCATTTAAGAATCAAGAGGTTTGTGACTTACGCAAAAAATTCAAAATCCAACATCGCTTCTCCACCCCATACTATCCCCAAGGCAATGGCCAAGTAAAGGCTACAAATAAGACGATTCTGAAAATCCTCTAGAAAATAGTCAATGACAGGTCATGACTGGCATTTACAGCTTAATCCTGCCCTCTCGGCCTATCAAACCAACATCCACACACCCATCAATGCCACCCCTTTCTCCCTGGTCTACGGATCAGAAGCAGTACTCCCCATTGAGATTGAGATCCCATCACTTAGGATATCACTGCAAAACCTCATCATAGATGAAGACTACCGAGTATCAAGATTAAATGAGTTGGAGCTACTGGATGAGCGACATATAGATACTTTGAATCATTTGCAAGTCTATCAGAATAGACTCAAACAGAGCAGCAATAAGAAAATATGAAGTAGAACATTGCAAGTCGGAGAACTAGTGTTAAAAGAGAATCAGAAGAATTTCCCAAACCCAAGCAGCAAAGGAAAATTTGAACCTAATTAGTTGGGACCATTCGTTATCACAACAAGTTACAAGTCAGGGGCATATCAATTATCAACACTCGAAGGGGAACCTCTATAGGAGCCTATGAATAGCTCCCATCTCAAAAAGTTTTATGCCTAAATCTTTCAAGGTATAGAATCAAAAAATCCAAAAGGTCAAAAAAATTCCTAAAAAAATGGTTACTTTGGAGAAAACCTGGCAAACAGGCATCTTGGTAACAACAAAAAAAATCAAAAAGGAAAAAAATCCAAAAAAATCAGAAAAAGGATTGAAAATAGTAAAGAAAAAAAATCATCCTCTAGTGAAAACCACTTCGGTGGCACTTTGGGAAAGTACCTTGGTGAAAACCTGGCAAATAGGTGCCTTGTGTAAATAAGCACTTTCCATCCACTAGGATCTTTATGGCTTGTTCGACATCATCCATCCATTGTGCTTCCATCATCCATCGCATTTGGATCTGCATCCAACACTCATCCACCCACATCCGCACCATAGCTTGGTCCTATTTTTCGTATCATGATCCCTCCTAGTACTACTCAGCCCATCCTCAAGGTCAGTTTGTCTTGCCTTTATCGAAGTAGTCTATTGCATCATGCTAGGGGCATGTTCTCAATGGATCATATTTGTGTATATCCTTAAAATTCTCAAATTAGAAAATCAAAAAAATCAAAAAATCAAAAAATCAAAAAATCATCAAAACATATCAAAATAAAAAAATAGGTCAAAAAGTCATTCACAAAGTCAAAAAACAAGGTCATCTTGTCGAACTACATTGTCGCTGAGCTTGAACGTAGGCAAGGTTGATCTTTGATCATCCCCCGAGACACTTAGGTCAGTCCTTTAGAAGTCCTTCATAATAAACTGACATTTCATCATGTATATCACCATCTGTAAATCGGTAACTTGTCAATCGAACTACGTGGTCTCTACATGTATAATGTAGGCAAGGCTAATTTTTTGATAAGCCCCTAAGGCCCCTAGGATAGGTTTTTAGGTTAGTCTCAGTCAAAATCTTAGAAAATCCCAAAACATTGGAAAATCAAAAAACAAAACATTTGAAAATCTTGAAAAATACCAAAAAATAGCCTCAAAACATCTCAAAAAGATCAAAAACATCCAAATATTTGAAAAAATTCATCCATCTCATCTTGCCTACACCCACAATAACATCGCTCATAATAAACAATCATCATCCTCAATCTTCGGTATGACAATCAGAAACAGGTCTAGCAGGTGAACAATGAAAACTCAAAACATCAAGTCTCAGGTCTAAAGTCAGTGCATAAGCAAGTTGGTCAACTCTTTGTGTTGATAGCTCATCATCCAAATTGGTCCCATATCAATCATCTTTTAGAATGCTTTGGATAAATGAAATGACGTGCCGCCATCCACTAACATGTCCTAGGATGAATCCTTCCTACAATGGGCATTATTGTTTGGCAATAGTTTCGGTTCTTATCCTTAGAAAACACATCCTCTTTTGGTTAGTGGTATTGAAGAGCATCAGCTTGTTTGTTTACTTTTTCTTTATCTTTTGACTTATCTTATTATGCTCATTCCAATGAATTCTTGATGATATCCAAATAGAGGATTTAGAGAAATAGGAATGGGGAAACAATCATTATCTTTTGTCTACTATGCTTGTTGGACGTTCTTGTAATATAACCTTGGCGAATACTTGCTTTGTTAGGTATGTATGGAGGAGATTTTGGAAAAAAATTTGACTATTGCATTGATAGGTTTACCTTTCCATGTTTTGGTCTGAGGTGTTTGAAACTTAAAAGTGCATCCTAGCAAGATTTTTGTATGTCAAGTGTGAACAAGGATACTCCTATCTACTTGTCAAGTCAAAGTCCATCACACTAGGTACAACACCATCTTGGTTTGCTATACCTTGATGCATCGTACCACGTGTGTTATCAATAGAAAATTGACCCTTTGAAAATCCTAATTACTTGGCAAGAAATCATCATCATCATCATTTGCATTTTCATCATCTTATGTCTTGTTGAAATGACTTCTTCTCTTTCATCCCTTCTTGCTCATCACACTAACAAAAGTACTATGACAGCTGATCATCACCATCATCATCAATCCTGCATCCACAAATCATTAGCATATCGCATCAACATATCATATAGGAAACATATGCATTGCATCTCCATCATCATGTTATTATAAACATTTTTAATAGATAAGCACATCCATTTCCATTACATTGCATAACATTGCATTTATCACATAAATCATCGCATAACATTCATTTGCATTTCATAACCATTTCACATTACCACATACTACATAATCATACACAATAGCTATATAAGCATTATAAATAATTCATTTGCATACATACTTGCATAACTGTATCAATGGGTAAATTTTAGGATTAAGGTTAGCAATGAGAGCATAAATAATAAAAACCCAATGAAGTTATGAAGCACAATGAAAAAAATAACAAGAACGATTATACCAGATATTCATTGAAGCTTCCATGATTCACCTCCATAGCACCTCCTAGCTTGCGGCATATGATTGATGCCCTCATATCGAGTGTGTGAGCAATTTGACTATGACAATGTCCTATGCAAGTTTTGAAGGATTTAAGTAAAATTATGCCTATGCCAATGATTAATGACTATAACAATTGATAAATGACTATAATGCCTATAATCATGAAGTGGTCCCTAAATTATGAGAAAATTTGACATTTTATAGAGAACATAATTTTGAATGGACAGACGAAATCGACTCTTGACAGAAACCTAAAATCAGAGGATGAGATTTAATTTGATAATCCCTAGTCAGGGTTAGGGAAAAATCCTTAGACGAGTGGTTGAGATGTCATATGAGAAAATCAAATCAGCGGTGGAGAAAAGATGAGATAATTAATTAGAGAAATAAATATTTTCAAAAATCAAGAAGATAAGAGACTGCCTGATTTATGAGATTTGAAAAATTAGAAAGATAAGAGGTGGACTAAAAAGAAATTTTGAAAAATCAAGAATCTGCTTGCTTTATTTGATTTTTGGAAGAAAGCTACCAATTTGAATTAAATCAACTCAAAATATGGATTTTGTGAGACAATAAATAATCTTTTTCAGATTATTTACTAAAATGAAGTGACAGTCAATCAAATGAAATCATTTTAAATAATAAATTGATTTAAAAATGATGGAAATGTTAAATTGAGCAATTAAATAATTAAAGATAATTATTTAATTTTAGAGGATTATGACTGATAATTAAATAAATTCATAAATTCATTTAATTATGGAAATTAGTGACATTGAATAAATAAATAAAATTTATTTATTTAATAATCAGGAAGAATAAATGGATAAGGGTAATTAAACAAATTAACAAATTAATTTAATTAAAGGAAGACTTTAGACAATTAAAGATGTATTGAATAAATAAATAACATTTATTTATTTAATAATCATGAAGAATAAAAGGACATGAATTAATTAAACAATTATAAATTATTTAATTAATAGTCAAATGTGGACCAAGGACATAATTAAATGTCATAATTATGCTAGGATGAAAGTGGTAAAAATAGAGCTTGCAGGCCTAGGTCATTTTTAAGTATCTACATTTTTCCCCTCTTGTCATAATGTAGCATGTCGCATTGTGACAAAGAAAATAAGTCAAAAATATGCCCCAGTGCAAAATAAGATGAGGAAGAATGATGAGGAGGGTTACCGTATGCCCCCTCGAGAGGACAGACAGGTTCCAAGAACATGGGTGTGCTCTTGAATTAATGAGAAGACTAGAATATGAAGAGACAGAAATTTTAGTGCAAAAGATATGGATGATGAGATGGATGCAATGCCTATATGAGATGGGCGAGAGAAGATGACAAGAAAAAAGGTAATGCATGTTAGTTCCTAGACCAAATCCTTCAAATCCTGACCATAAGACTTTAATATATATTACTCTTAATCATCACTGGGAAGATTGTTGTAATGGCCCACAAACACCATGATATGACATAGATCAAGGTGTGCAAGGTCGTTCCATCACATAAGACAAGCAGTCACAAACAAGGATGATCATGACTCATACTAGGAGCGCAATTGCCCCAATATTTTTTTCATAACCAACCACAAGTAGAAAAAGACAAGAAGGACAATTCATGAAACGTCGTTGCTTCTCTAAATCCTATTTCCAAGACATCCTTGAGAAACTAGCAGCATGATTTCCAAAATACAAAATAAATCCCTTATCATGATACGTCATTGTTTTTCTAAATCCTGAAATCAGGACCTCGCTGAGAAACTAGTAATCGTGTGTGTCAAAAGTTAAGAAAAACGTCATGGTACATCGTGGCTTCTCTAAATCCTGTTGTTGGGATCTCGCTGAAAAACTAGTAACATGATGAAAAAGCCAAAGATAAGTGCCAAGTGTTTGCTAAGTGTGTCTGGATACCCATTGTTCTGATGTCAAGATGATTAAATGTCGAAGGTTTCCAAATTCAGGAAGGACACATCCTAAATAGTGTTGATGTCGAGAGGATTTTTATCCTTTAAATGTCAAAAAGATCCCTCAAAATGTCAAGTGATAGTGACGATGACGATGCCTAGGAAGGACACATCCTAAGGCATAAATGACAGGGGTTATCTTTTAGGACACATTTGAAAGCAAACCAAGAGTTGATAGTTTGATTGGTTATGATAATGTGACTTGTTTTGACCAAGTTTGACCAAAGTTTGGCTAAGTTTGACTTGTGTTGACTATATGTCAAATTTTTTTTGATATGCTGATGTGATTGTCATGTTTGAATAAATGATCGCCATAATTTGTTTTAGGAGTTTTTCCATCTGGAAAATGATTTGTCTTGACTTGAAGACTTTTGACATCTGTGTCAGTGTAGTGCCATGAACCCTAATGGACTGACCTAGTGCGGCCTTGGGGGCTCATCGATAGATGGCCTTGCCTACGTCATGCACTCAGAGACCTCGTAGTTCGACACGACCAATGACTTTGTCTTGATGACCAAAGATTGTGTCATGATTTTATTTTGACAAACCTAAAAGGACTGACCTAATGTCTCAGGGACTCAAATATGAGTCTTGCCTACACAGCAAGTGCACAGAGACAATGTAGTTCAGACAAATGATGAAGACTGATTGATTTGACATGATGGACTTGACAAGAAATGACTCTGTTTTTGGGATTTTGAGATAGTTTGACAATTCGTTGTGGTTCTTTCAATTTTTTTTTCAATTTTCAGGTCTTTCTTTAGGATGTTTTGTGATGTTTTGGTCTTTTTTCATGACTTTTTATGATGTTTTTTGTGTTTTCTCAGGACTTTTTGCGATGTTTTTGGTCTTTTTTTAGGACTTTTTGTGATGTTTGTCCTTTTTTCATAACTTTTTATAAAAAAATTTGTCTTTTTTAGGACTTTTTGTGATGTTTGTCTTTTTTCAGAACTTTTTGTGATGTTTTTGTCTCTTTTTTTTAGGACTTTTTGTGATGTTTGTCTTTTTTTCATGACTTTTTATGAATTTTTTGTCTTTTTCCAAGACTTTTTGTGATGTTTTTTTCTTTTATTTTTAGGACTTTTTGTGATGTTTTTGTCTTTTTTTCATGACTTTTTATGATGTTTTTGTCTTTTTTTCATGACTTTTTATAATTTTGTCATCTTTTTTTAGGACTTTTTGTGATGTTTTTGTCTTTTTTCAAAACTTTTTGTGATTTTTTTGTCTTTTTTCAGGACTTTTAGTAATTGCTGAAACCATGCGTGACATCCACTATAGTTACATGATAAAAATTTTGCCCCCAGTCAGGTCCAAGACTTAACAAATTTTAAAGGACGTGAAAGGGGTGTGCCTGCGGTACTACATGGACATTAAAGAGGACTTGATGTCAATCGTTTATCAACCATGAGAGGAAGGGTATGATGTCATGGCAATTGGGATGATAATGGTGGGAAATGTATTTCATGCTAGGCCAAGGCAGACAAAGTAATAGTAGATGGCAGAGCGATGATTGATTACGCATGGCGCCTGTTTGCCAAGTTTTCATTGTTGGACGAATTATTTTTCTTTACTATTTTTGTCATTTTTCTTATTTTTTTGGTGCTACCAAGATGCCTGTTTGCCAAGTTTTCATCAAGGTGATGATTTTTTTACCACTTTTTGATTTTTTTTGTATTTTTAAAGTTTTTAGCTCGATCTCCTAATGCTATGTGTAGAACTTTCAGAGATGTAAACTATTGATAGGCTATGTTAGTTGTTCTCCATCTGGAGTCACCAGTTGATAGGATCCATAACCAAAAGAAGAGATGATGACATAAGGACCCAACCAATTTGGTTCAAATTTTCCTGGCTTTTCTTTGTCAACCTGGTTCTTAGGGTTCTCCATGAGGACTAAGTCACCAAAGTCAAATTTCTTGACCATGACTTTCTTGTTGTAACTGTGAAAAAGATGATTCTGGTATGCTTGTAGATGGTTCAAAAAAAAATTCCTTCTTTCTTCTAGCATCTCTAGCTCATGCAGGTGCGATTTGTCTCTACTCCTCTTCATCAGTTAAACCCTTCAGGGAGACTCGTAATGAAGGAATTTCAATCTCAATGGGAAAGATGGCCTCAGCTCCAAAGACTAGTGTGAAAGGAGTGGCTCCTGTAGGCGTACAAATGCTAGTGCAGTAAGCCCACAGAGTAGGGTTGAGTTGTATATGCCAGTCATGGCTAGCATCATTGATAGTCTTTTTGAGGATTTTAACAATGGTTTTATTTGACGCCTCAGCTTGACCATTTCCTTGTGGGTAATACAGAGATGAAAAATGATGTTGGATGTGAAATCACTCACATAACTCATGAACATCTTGGTTTTTAAATGGTCGTCCATTGTCAGTGATGATGGATTGGGGAAGGCCATATTGGAAAATGATGTAGTTAAGAATGAACTTGGATATTTTTTTTTCCGGTTATATATGTCAACAGGATGGTGTCAATCCACCTCATAAAATACTCAGTGGCAGTGATGATGAATTTGTGGCCAGTTCTTGCATTGGAGCGTGGATCAAATCACTGTGAATATGACATTTGTGACAAGTCTTGACATATTCTAATGCATCCTTTTCAATGGTCAGCCAATAGTACCCAAGTCTTGTTACTTTCTTGGCTAGAGTAGGACCACTCGAATGAGACCCACATATACCATCATGTACTTCACGTAAGGTTGTACGTGCTTCGTTGGTATTGAGACATCTAAGGAGGGTGTTGTCAAAGCTACGACAGTAAAGGGTGTCACTAATGATGGCATACCTTGCAGCTTTTCGGATAAAGGACTTCCTCTGGTTATTAGATAGTCTAGGTGGAAGGGTTTGAGACTTAAGGTAGTCATGAATATCTTGGTACTAGGGAGAGTCAGTACCAACAAGTTCACATACCATTTCTAACTCTCGAATGTCATAGGTGGGGACCAACAATTGCTCTATGAGGAATTCTAGCTGAGGCATATTACTTGGGATATTGAGGAGAGAGCCTATTGTAGCCCTTGCATCCGCCGCTTTGTTCTTTGCTCTCAGAACTTGTTCAAAAGTTGCCACATGGAAGTATGTTTGGAAACTGTCAACCATTCATTTCTAGGGCATCAACTTCTCATCTTTTGTGTCATATTCATCATTAACTTGGTTGATGACTAACTGAGAATCCCCATACACATGTAATGCTCTAATTTTCCATTTTATTGCCATTCTAAGTCCCGTAACCAGTGCCTCATATTCCGTCACATTGTTTGTGCATGGAAAAGCTATGTGAAAAGATATAGGAATGGAGTCTCCTTGAGGGGTGATGAACAAGATTCCTACCCCCGAGCCATGATTTGTATGTGATCCGTCAAAGTAGAGTCGCCAAGGTAACTTAGGTTTCATATGGAATATTGACTCATCTGGAAAATCTATCACTAACGGATGATCGCTTTGTAAAGGTGCATCCACCAGCTAGTCTGTAATGAATTGTCCTTTTATTTCCTTTCTTTCTACATACTAAATATCATATTCTCTTAGAATCATGACCCATTTTGCCAGACGTCCTGTTAATGTTGCCTGACTTAACAAATATTTGAGGGAGTCGATCTTTGCTACTAGTTGTGTATGATGACTTAACATATAATGTCTTAGTTTTTGTGCTACAAAGACAACTTCCAAACAAGCCCATTCAACTGATGTGTAGTTTAGTTCATACCCAACCAATGTTCGACTGATGTAATATATGGCTCTTTCTTTTTCTTCATGGTCATTTTGTGCTAATAATGCCCCTAGTACTGAATTAGTGGTCGAGATGTATAGGATCAATGGTTTTTCATGAATGGGTGGCATGAGGACTGGTGGTGATAGTAGGTAATATTTTATTTGTTGAAAGGAACCTTGGCATTTATCTTTCCACACAAAAGGGATACTTTTGTGCATAAGATATTGGAATGGGTGGCACTTGTCAGCCAATTGTGCTATAAAGCAGTGAATAGATTGTACCCTACCCTGTAATGTCATGAGTTCACTTATTCCTCTAGGAGGAGGGATGCCCATGATGGCTTTGACTTTTGCTGGATCAACTTCAATTCCTCTTTGAGAAACTGTGTATCCCAAGAGTTTACCTGATGTCACACCAAAGACACATTTCTTAGGATTCAGTCAGACTTTGTATTCCTCTAGTCTCTTGAAAATTGTGTCTAACACCTTTAGATGATCCTTTCTTGTAACTGATCTGGCCAAACGGTCATCCACATAATCTTCCATTATTTTATGCATCATGTCATGAAAGATTGTAGTCATAGCTCTCTGATATGTGGTGCCTACATTTTTGAGACTGAATGGCATGACATTCCAATAGTATGTACCCCATGGGCAAGTAAATGTTGTTTTCTGCTAGTCTTCTGGGGCAATACGGATCTGATTATAGCCAGAGAAACCATCCATGAGGGACATCTCATATCTTGCTGCTAGGTCGACTATGCTATCAATATGTGGCAGAGGAAAGTCATCTTTTGGGCATGCTTTGTTGAGGTCTCTAAAATTTGTACAAACTTTGATCATTCCATTTGGCTTCATTACTAGCACAAGGTTAGATATCCATTCGTCATAATCAATAGACCTTATGAATCCAGCATCTAGAAGTTTCTTCAATTTGGCCTTGACCAATAGAGTGACCTGATGATGCATTTTGCGTAACTTTTTCTTTACTAGTTTGGCATTGGGCAATAGTGGAAGATGATGCAGAACTAGTTCTGGATCTAGTCCTGGAATATCGACATAGGACCATGCGAAGTTGATTTTACATTCTGCAAAGAACTTATGAAATTTTGGTCTCTCTTCTTCAGTCAGTGATGCAGCGAAGAGGACCATTTTGGGATCCTCTGATGTTGATATGTTGTCTTCAATGGTTTCCTCTATAAGCATAGCTGATTTATCTTATGTTACAGGAAGAAAGTCCAGTTCTCCATCTTTGGGCACCTCGGAGAGGTTTTCACCCATAGATATGTCCTTTATTTTTACTTTTTTGTTGTCAGAAGGTGCCTTTCGGTTTTCACCTAAAGACATTTCATTTTTTGTTTTAATATTATTTTTACTTTTGCGATTGGAGGACAGAGTAGTCTCACCGAAGTAGGCCGCACAATCTAGGTCAATAGAAAATCTTGCCTTGTGATCACCACTGGGTATGCCCTCATGTAATCCCATAAATTCTGTAATTATCTCATCATTCTGAAAGGTGTCCAGGACTGGCGGGCCTTGTTGTTCCCAATCGACTAGTTGAGGGTAGACTACAGAAATGCCATCGTCAGTGTTGGTGAATTGAGGGGAGGATGTAGAAAGCATGCAAACAGATTCAGAGATATTGTAGATGAAATTATCATCATCCAATTCTACATCAGACTCTATCTAATATTCCCCTTCACTAGTCTCATATTCATTGTCAAAATAAGGGGTGAAGGACTTATAGTCATGGTTGTTAGTGTTATCTGGAAATTCAGATGGAGTTGACTGATGGTTATGAGGTTCAGGTGGTGGGTCTTGTATGTCATGGGGAATGGTAATGGGACTTTGACTATTGGGTGCCTAATCAATTTTGAATGTTTGCCAAAAAATTTGTTCAGAGGTGAGTTCCCCCATTTCGACAAACAAATCATCGAGCAAACAGTCACTTAAGGATCTTTCGGATCCAAATTACCACTCTTGGGAGTCAGTTTTTGTGAAAGTTTCCTTCACGGTCTCAAAACTTTCCGAAGCATGCACTCGCTCACTTGAAAGCCCATTGGTACGTTGGTCGTCATTGTTGGGCAATCCATACCCTAGTCCAAGATACTTTGGTATTTTAAAAGATTCTATGGGCTCCCTTCATCTAGTTTTATTTCTACCTAGGCCACTAGTTCCATCGTAGCCCTTAGCTTTCATCATGTCATATCCCTTGCCATATTTCTTAACTGGTAATGGGGGTAGGTCAACCATTTCCTTATAAATCCATCCTGTAATATCGACAAGGTCCTCATTACTCATGTCTCCCCATTTTATGAAAATTGTTTTTGGTGGAACTTTGAATATTTCCTTGGGTTCCATTTTAAAACATGGTCGACCATAGACCTTTGGAGACTTGGGTATTGTTGTGATGCTATATGTCGTATGTAGTTTAAATTATCCATAGCCTAGGTCCTAGATCTTGACATTGGATTCATCCTTAGGAAGTATGGAAGATGGTGGCACAGTGGAAGATGTGGACGGAGTGGATGTGGCAGATGGTGCGAGTGTGGATGGGTCAATGTACTTAGAAGAAGAGGAGGTAGAAGCCTCTTGGTTGATGGGCACTCGATTTTCAAAAATACCCCTTAGGTTGGTGCAATATTGAAAAGGGTCGGGCTCTCCATATATAGTTATTTTTGTGTCATCAAAAGGGAACTTTAAGCATTGGTGATACATGGAGGGAACAACTTTTAGGGCATGAATCCATGGGTGGCCGAGCAAGATGTTGTAAGGTAATTCTAGATCCAAGACCTAGCAAGTTGTATCCACAATGACTAGTCCCACTCTTATGGGAAGAGAAATAACACCTTGTGAAGAGCGTTCTTCATCATCATATGCTTTGATCACTATACTCTTTGTAGGGTCTATGCATGCATCATAAAATTCTAGAGCCATAACCAATTTCAAGGAGCACATGTTCAATCTTGCTCCACCATCTACTAAAACTCTTCTAACCTTGTGATTGTGGATGAAAGTTTCAATGTGTAATGCATCATTGTGGTTAGTCTTAGGTGACGAGTATTCTTGATTGGAAAAGGTGATGTGGTGAGGCATAGTGAGGTATCCCACCATGGTCTCAAACTGATTGACATCAATATCCTTAGGGACTAATGACTCTTGTAAGGTTTTATCCAGTATAGCCTTATGCATGGGGGAGATGCGAAGAAGTTCGAGAATAGAAATTTGGGCGGGAGTTTTGCCAAGTTGGTCAATAAGGTTGAATTGACTCTTGGGTTTCCCTTGCTTTGTGGTCGAGGTGGGTTGTGACTGTTTAGGAGATGAGCCAGCTATGGTGATTTTGGGTTGCCTAGCGGGAGGTGAACCAGCTATGGTGACCTTGCCACTTCGAGTAGTAGCATTGCAGTGGGGGCTCTCTTGATTGCAATGGTATTGATGTATTCGTCATCGGTTCGGATATTATTTATAATAGGTCCACCAGAATAGTCGTACTTGGCGCAGGAAAAGTTAGCTTGATTATTGTTTATCTGTGGACCTAACGTGGAAGCATTATTAGAACCATGGTCTTGCAGTGGGTTCTTATGAATAGTATGATCTGAATTGGAGGAAAATTGTGATCCACAGACCTCAATGATATGGCTCTCGATAAGGTATTGTATTAGGTTTTTCAGTTGTCGATAGGTACAAGTTTTATGTCCTTTTGCATGATGATAATCACAGAAGGCATTATCATCCCACCATGTTGGTTTGAATTGTCCTGGGTCATATGGTTTTGGTTCTTGAAGTGTGATGACACCATTCTGAAGGTATATCTTGAGAACTTCTTCAATGGGTTCACCCAAGGGAGTGTATGTGTGACCCATAGGGAATTGTCTCATCTTGCAATATTGTCCTTGATTATTTTGAATGCTTTAGTTATTTGAAGGGACAATGCTAGGGGGTGTCAATATCGTTGTTGTTTTTTTTTTGCAATTGAGCCCCTTTTAAGGCCAGTACAAGACCCATAGTGTTTGCAGCCTTGGCGTCAACAACACCATCATTTGTAACATGTTTATTTTTGACCCAGTATTTATTTTTGTCAGCATGAGGATTTACATTTGTGTTTTTGGGACTGTATCTTAGCTCTCTCTTTGTGATAAGGGATTTCTCAATCTGGACACCTTTTTCAACTAGGTCTGTGAAGGTTGTGCAACAATGCACTTGCAATGCATATTTTAGGGGGCCTAGAAGTGTTTGAACGAACATGTCCACATTTTCTCTTTTGGGTATGTCAATGTGACACCGACTAGCTAGACTCCTCCATTTTTGAAAGAATGGGATGAATTTCTCACTGGCATCCTCTTGCGTGAGATTGCACAAGCTAGTAATAGAGGTGTCCATGTCAATGTTGTATGCATAATTCTTTATGAATTTTTGTTTAAGCTCATCCCATGTTTGGATATCCTTTTGTGTGGAAAACCATTCAAGGGCAAGACTCACCAAACTTTTAGAGAAAAGCCTCATCAAGTATGTTTGTTCATAGGCGACATCCATACAATTGGTTGCAAATTCGTGAACATGTTTGATGGGGTTTTTCTTGCCTCTATATTTTGTAAAATTGGGTGACACATATCCCAGAGGAAATGGTGGCATGTATAATCTCATGTTGAATGGGTAGACATTTAGATCATATGACACTTCTGATTTCTTTCTGGATATATGTATGTTTTCTATGGTCTTCTCTAGACCCATTATTCTTTCTTGTAAGGCATCCATTATAGGGTCATTGGCGGTCCCATACATAGGATTGATTGGTATGCCATAAGTCCCCATTTTTTGTGAGTGAATGTTGGCATGTTGTTGAGGGATGGGTTGTTGTGGTATGTATGATGTGTTTGGATTTGTGTGTTGTTGGTATTGAAAATTTAGATTGAGGGTATGTTGGTGAGTATGAATGTGGGATGAGTAGGTTGGGATGTGTCCCCCAGCCATTTTTGTCGATATTTGGGGAATATGGTGACCATGAACATTGTGATGTGCTAATGATGCCATGGGCTACGTGTTTTGACTATCTTTTCCAAATTATTGGGTTTGGACAAGAGGAATGGTCATATTTGGTCCTTGGGATTTGATGGTATTAGACAGTGTTGACATGTTAACATTTTGTTGTTGTCCTTGAATAAATATATGTCGTTTACCCCCACCTGAAGTATTTTGAGAGATACCAATGAGAGGATATGTCGAAGGTGTACTCATGGTACTCGATGTTGTTGTTAAAGGGGGATTGGTATGACTTGATGATGCTCCCGTGGCAATTACCGTAGTGGTAAAAAGAGGATTAGAGTAACTTGCCCACATTGCCGAGGAGCTGAAGGTGGTTCCCGCCAATTATGAAGATGTTGTGGATATTGTGGGCACTGTGACAGATTGTGATCCTCCAATGGATGTAGCGTTTATTGAGTTGGAGGTGTTTGGCATGTTGGGGGTAGCATGCACTATCATTGTAGTGTCAAAGAAAGTATTGCTTGTAGCATTTGGAGGTTGACGACTATTTGACATGTTAAGCATGTTGTTGACATTAGGGTCTGGAGATGTTGGTCTCAATGTGTTAATGTTGAATCTTGAGGTAATTTGGCTCCTTGACTTAAGAGTATGGCCAAATATCTATCTTTGTCATATAGGACCATTTGTTCCACAAATTGAGAGGCCTCTAGGTCTTGTGTCGCTACCTCTAGGTTTTCCTCAATTATTTGTCCATATACATCCTTATGTAAGAATGGTTCAAAGGGACTGTTTGATGAGGATGGTATTATCGTGAGAGGTTGATTGTTTGCGCTGGAAAATGGATCATCAAAATTCCAATTTGGGTCATACGAGGGATTGTTGACAATGGAAGTGGGGTATTTTTGAGAGTTTTCCATTTGTCGTTTCTATTTTTGGATTCTAGTTTCCACCATAAAATGAGATTGCTCAAAATTAAGATGACAACTAAATGCAAGGATGACACTATGCAAGATCTAAGTTCAAAATGACAACTAGAATGAATAATATTTTTGGATTTTTGGGAATAAAATATGCAATGTCTAAACTTTGAATGCAATTTGAGAAAAGGATACCTAAGCACTTCTAAGCTCAATCTTCGTTTTCGATCTCGGTTACTAAAGGACTTGTTGAAAATGACAAGATGACAAGGTCAAAATGACTAGTGAGTTTTCCAAACTAGACTGTTGAGTTGGAAGATCTCACCAAAGTGACAATGACCGAAAAAGGGAAGGATGATTAAGTCCAATGTAACCTAGTTTTAGAAGCAATGATGTTGCAAATTGTGTTGAGGTTTGTCTAATCCAAAGTATGCAAGAATTAAAACCTAGGGATAAGCTAATGTCTAATGTATGCAACTAAAATATGAATGACGAAGCCTATGGTCAAACTAATGATTGAAAAATTTGAGCAATTTCAAAATTGGTTTCTGATAGAATCCCCTCAAAAACAGTGTTTGACAAATGATTGACAGAGTTTAGACTCAGATTTGACTTTGTATCAGGGTTTTACATCTAATAGGAAAATGCATCGTTTGAAGCTTTGAATGCATCACAGTATCACAAATGAGGTTTGGTTTGAGTGAATGCAGCTCTGGGACTAATAAATGTGACTTAGTTTTTTAGATGTGACATAGTTTGTTAAAATTGAGTTTCTTGACATATTGAGGGAAATTTTGATTTGTCTAATGGTGAATTTTTTGTCCAGAAGTGTAAATGTGGTGAATAATGTTTGAGAAATCCAACAAGCACTTGACAAGCACAATATTTTGAGTGTAAGAAAGCACACATAAGACAAGTACAATCCTAAAAGGCCAATAGGCCGAGGCTTTGTATACTTGATATAGCCCACTAATATAACGCGGATTGGTGATAAACACCTTTCCTTCTCGAGAGCGGATAGCTTAGAATTTTGGTGGCATTGGCTCCCCTCCATGGCTCATTAACATCATTCAAGCACACCAAATTTGGATTCTTGGGTAATGACTTCCCAATAATTGCTATCTCTACTCAAGGGGATCAGTAGTGAGTGTCTTTGGGCATGATACTGTACCCTGCACTATATCAAGAAACGACCAAAAAAGGTTGGACTCTAAAACAAGAGGTGTTTAATACTGGCATTCCATTCGTAGGGAATGATCCATGTGGTGAGATTCCCCTTTCGGATTCATCTCGTCAGAACCATATGCGTGATTCTTGGGCTTTCCCCAAGAACCCACTTTTATATACCGGCTGGAAGTCCTTCGGGTTCAGGGTGTTACCGGTCTGAGTCGTCTTGGGGTGAGTAATTTTTCCCACTAGAATAGGCCCAAGTTCTAGAGTTAGTAACCTTTTGTCTTACACCTAGGATTTCCCTAAAGCGCAAGGGGAGAGGATACTTCGATTACTAAGTCATGAGGGTGTATAACAAATAGAATGGGTCTGGTTTTCTGATCACCAAGTTTTCACAAGGTGTGAGCATAATCACCTACCATTTGCAAACACAATCAGACAAAATAGTAAAACATGTTCATTTTATGTGCACCAAAATAAATGTGTACTAATCTAAAAAAGACAAGCACAATGTATAGTATTCAATCTTTGACACTCGAACCTGCAAACCACAAGTTAGGAGTTTCTTTGATTTTTAGTCTTCGACAAACGTATGTTTATGCAAACCTGAAAGTTTTTGCTTTCCAATCGGTTATATATGACTAATATTGCTGCTACTATAGCTCCTTATGATCACCTACAAGATCAAAAAATAATATTATAATGCAGTCAAAGAGAAAAACAAGCTCATCAAAAAATTGCAATTTTAGATACATGTTCTTGACATAACCGAATTAGATTTTATTATTTGACAATTTTATTGATCTGAAAAATAAAAACTCAAAGAAAATATCCATGCTAATTTTCTGAGAGCTTTCTAGAAATGTAAATAAGTCAAAAAATTTCCCTATTTTGCACCCAGAAACATGGATTTGCGAAAACCATACAAAAAATGAAGATTGGATTTTTTGTATTGTATTTGGCCTCCAAATTAAATATGTAAAACATAGACCCCCATTATAATTTATATATATTTCCAAAAATGTAAAAATTTATGAAAAATTCATCGATGTGCGTCCAAAACATCAATTGTATGAAAAAAATAAAATCACAATAACTCCTATAAAATTGATGATAAACCCTCAATTTGTTTATTGTAGCCTCTTGAAATGATGCACAAGATTTTGTAAAAATATTGTAGAAAAATTTGGAGCTATGTAGAATATATGAAGAAATTGGTAAAACTTGGGGTTTTGTCCAAAAACTGACAGATCTGCAACAAAAAGTCAATAAAACCTGCAAAAGGCAAGCTAGATCAAAGGATTCACGTCAGGTTCACCAAATTTATCAATGGGTAAATTTCTAAGGTTTGAGGTTAGCAATGAGAGCATAAATAATAAAAACCCAAAGAAGTTATGAAGCACAATGAAAACAAATAACAAGAAGGATTATACCAAATATTCATTGAAGCTTCCATGATTCACCTCCATAGCACCTCCTAGCTTGCAGTGTATGATTGATGCCCTCAGATCGAGTGTGTGAGCAATTTGACTATGACAATGTCCTATGGAATTTTTGAAGGATTTAAGTAAAATTATGCCTATGCAAATGATAAATGACTATAACAATTGATAAATGACTATAATGCCTATAATCATGAAGTGGTCCCTAAATTATGAGCAAAATTGACATTTTATAGAAAACATAATTTTGAATGGACGGACGAGATAGACTCTTGATAGAAACCTAAAAATAAAAACTCAAAAAAGAGATCCTTCCTAATTTTCTGAGAGCTTTCCAAAAATGTAAAGAAGTAAAAAAAAATTCCCTGTTTTGCACCTAGAAATGCGGATTTGCGAAAACCATACAAAAAATGAAGATCAGATTTTTTTCACATTGTATTTGACCTCCAAATTAAATTTGTAAAACATAGACCCCCATTAGAATTTAAATAGCTTTCCAAAAATGTAAAAATTTCTCAAAATTGGTCGATGTGCATCCAGAAAATCAATTTTATGAAGAAAAAAAATATCACAATAACTCCTACAAAAATGATGATAAACCCTCAATTTGTTTACTGTAGCCTCTTGAGATAATGCACAAGATTCTGTAAAATCTTGTAGAAAAATTCACAGCTATGTAGAATATATGAAGAAATTGGGAAAACTTGGGGTTTTATCCATAAACTGACAGATCTGCAACAAAAAGTCAGTAAAACCTGCAAAAGGCAAGCTAGATCAAAAGATTCATGTCAGGTTCACCAAATGTATCAATGGGTAAATTTCTAAGGTTTGAGGTTAGCAATGAGAGCATAAATAATAAAAACCCAAAGAAGTTATGAAGCACAATGAAAACAAATAACAAGAACGATTATACTAGCTATTCATTGAAGCTTCCATGATTCACCTCCATAGCACCTCCTAGCTTGTAGCGTATGATTGATGCCCTCAGATTGAGTGTGTGAGCAATTTTACTATGATAATGTCCTAAGCAAGTTTTGAAGGATTTAAGTAAAATTATGCCTATGCCAATGATAAATGACTATAATGCCTATAATCATGAAGTGGTCTCTAAATTATGAGAAAAATTGACATTTTATAGAAAACACAATTTTGAATGGATGGACGAGATCGACTCTTGACAGAAACCTAAAATCAGAGGATGAGATTTAATTTGATAATCCCTAATCAGGGTTAGGGAAAAATCCTTAGACGAGTGGTTGAGATGTCATCTGAGAAAATCAAATCAGTGGTGGAGAAAAGATGAGATAATTAATTAGAGAAATAAATATTTTCAAAAATCAAGAAGATAAGAGACTGCCTAATTTATGAGATTTGAAAAATCAGGAATTTGCTTGCTTTATTTGATTTTTGGAAGAAAGCTACCAATTTGAATTAAATCAACTCAAAATATGGATTTTGTGAGACAATAAATAATCTTTTTCAGATTATTTACTAAAATGAAGTGACAGTCAATAAAACGAAATCATTTTAAATAATAAATTGATTTAAAAATGATGTAAATGTTAAATTGAGCAATTAAATAATTAAAGATAATTATTTAATTTTAGAGGATTATGACTGATAATTAATTAAATTCATAAATTCATTTAATTATGGAAATTAATGACATATTGAATAAATAAATAAAATTTATTTATTTAATAATCAGGAAGAATAAATGGATAAGGGTAATTAAACAAATTAACAAATTTATTTAATTAAAGGAAGACTTTAGACAATTAAAGACGTATTGAATAAATAAATAGCATTTATTTATTTAATAATCATGAAGAATAAAATGACATGAATTAATTAAACAATTATAAATTATTTAATTAATAGTCGAATGTGGACCAAGGACATAATTAAATGTCATAATTATACTAGGACGGAAGTGGTAAAAATAGAGCTTGCAGGCCTAGGTCATTTTTTAAGTGTCTATAATAACATCATAACATCATCTCACACATTACGTTCATGTTACATTATGCATCATCATACCACTTTACATAGACATATCATTACGTCACATTAAATGCATCACATACATACATTATCATTTAATATGTTTAGGATACTAATATTTTTTTTTATTCTAACCATCTTAAAAAACCATCTCATTTGCATCATAAAACATTCATTGCTCAAATCATTACACATCATTCCACATAAGGATAAATAGGAACATACAAGATTCATTACATACAAAGCGTACATCCATCCATAATCATTTCATATATAAACATGATTCACATATCATTTTGCGCATACACCATAGATCATATACCATATCATTTTGCATATTACAATCCATATCACATATCACATCACCATTTGCATCAACATAAATAGATCATATAGACAACATCATTGCACAACATATAGAAATAAATCATCCATCCATGCATAAATAAATGACATCACATCGCATCGCATCAAAATCATCGTCAGCTCATATATATATATATATATATCATCAATAATGTAACTATCATAGCACAAATAAATTGGATCACTATACATGTATGTCAATCAGTACAAAAGGCCCATCGGGCTATCAAAAAGGAGCCCATAAGGCACAAAAAGTATCTTATCATCTCGATCAAGGTCTGTCCCCATGTATGCTACCCTCACCCTTATCACCGTAACCCTCTGCTGGTCTGTGGTTGGTCCTCTCCAAGTACTCTGGGACCCATCCTGCTCTGGGTACAGCCTCATGATAGTGCCTCCGATAGTACTCAGCCTCTCAGACGACATCCCTATAAGACCGAACAAACACTATACCCTAGGAAGAGGTGGTTGCCATACTCTCTAGCTACTGTCTTCGGCCTAGCTCTATGGATGCTTGTAAATCTACAATCTATCTCTACTGTATGGCCTAATCCCTCTAAGCTATCATGGTCTGGACCTGAGCTTGTAACTACGCAATCAACGCATCTCGGGGATCCACTTGTCCTGCTGGCTATGCTTGTGGCTATACCTGAGGCTGATTCTCAACCTATGATGGTACACCTAGTGGCACCTGCTACTGATCCGACATCGGTACATGTCCCTGCACTAGCTGAACTGGTGGCCCAACCAGCTGGTCTTGTTGTACATTAGCCCTTTGTCCTCATCCTCCTCCTTTTCCTCTCATTCTTCGCTGATCTGGGACTACTCTTGGAATAGTCAATCATAGGGGAGGCCGAAACCAATCCCTATATGCCTATGTTGTGCCTAGATCTATAGGCCCATGGCCGAGTCACCAACTATCTAAAACTGTTGACAGCCTTCGAGGTAGGAATATACCGCCCCCATGAAACCTGTCATGGTGTGGGTGAAGACGGCTACATAGTCATCATCAAGGTGATCCTGGGGCTCATCGAATTGACACTACATGTGCCTGGGAAAGTACTTGTTGAGAATTGAGTGCTCCCACCCCTACATGTACTAGTCCTAGCAGGCATACAACAGCTGCTCTACATCGTCGACCCATATGGGCCGACTAAGGTACAATTTCCATGTGAACACCTACATCTCATCAAGGACCCTCCTCTAGTAGGGGATCCCATGCTCACCTATGTGGGTGAAGGACACACCGCCTCTGTAATGCCACATGAGGGGATCGTCAACCCCCATCAGAACTGAAACAATGTGTGGACATAGCACTGCAATGTGCTCCCATGCCCAGACGTGAAGAAGTTTCACGCTTGCTCTGAGTGCTCTACCATCCATGTACACATACTCATGCAGATCCCTGTATAAAGAGGTAAGAAGAACAGGCCCCCATGCAAAACGAACTGGCCTGTCTCGAACCATCTGCTCCTAGCAATATCCCTAGCTTGGACTGAAGTATCGACCTTGTCTGTTAGGGGCAACGAGACCCGAAATGACCATTGCAACAACTAGGTGGAAGGGAGGTGCCATGATCCTATGACGCTCAAGCTCAATCTTCCGCTCACAAAAAATATGTCCTCTATGGTGAGGACTCTATGGCAAGCATCGTGCCCCTCGTCCATGACAAAAATCACTTGTCGACCATGAATCAACAATCTCAAAATATGCCAAACGTCCTCTAAGGTCATGGTGTCCTTGCCAGTGGGAAGATGAAACAAAGAGGTCTCATTGTGCCATCTCTCACCCAACGCTGACAACATCCCTAAGTGAGTGGGAATGGGCATTGCATAAGTGATATACCATAACCCCGCAACCTGGAGTCAATCTTGATCCCTATCACTCAGGTCTTGCAAATAGCCGAATAGGTCATGTGACCTGTGCTCTTGAGAGTAGAGCTCCCTCACCGTTTCTTGCATCATGGAAGGTCACCATGTTAAAAAAATTTGAAATATTCTTCACCAAACGTTTGAAAAACCTCTCTAGTGGTGCAATCTGTCAAGGCGTCGCGGTTTCATTTCTAATCAAACTCCTACGCTAGGGTATGAAAGAACAAATTGGTATCGCCACGGTCCACTTTTTCTTCCAGCGATGCACTTTGACCAAATGCAAGACCGTCGCGTCACAGTTTCCAAACCACCTTGCCAGCCCTGAGCTCAGCATTGTAGTTTGGAGTCTATTTTCAAACTCCAAACTACACCGCCGCGATGATATTTGACACTGAGTGGCACAATTTTACTTCTGAGTGGTGCTTTATAGTGGCATTGTAGAGTGACCGACTTGAAAAGCATTAAATGAAGGAAAAAAAATGAAAAATGAAGCTTAGGAAAGGATCGCTTATCAGTGCCCTGATGCTAGGTGGCCGCTGGTACGTCCAAACTCGATTAGAAATGTGTAGGGGAAGCTGTCATTGCGCCATACCGTCAGGAGGTCAAAGCTCAAATCTCAAGTTTGCTAATGGATGTCTATGAAAATGATTTGAAAGTGACCCCTTGGGCCCCTTTTAAGCTTGAAAATTAGAGGTTTTCTTCACCTTGATTGGCTGTCCTACTAGGGTTTTGGACCCTTGAAGTTATTTTTGTCCAGTTGAGGCCTGTTTTACATCATTTTATTGTGTTTAGACATGTTTTTGGCCTCTTGGAACCTTTTTGGACCTATCGGGCACCTTTTCCTCTTTTTTCGCGAGACCACCCAAAAATTGAAAATTTTCATCTAATCTCTCGAGGGGGCAATATATTGGCTTGTTTTCTCTTGCCAGATAGTAGTGGGGCAAGATTTTGAATAACAATTTTTTTTGGCTTCGATCAAGATCATTTATTCTTTGAACCAATGCAACAAGTGCATTGCTTCAAAGAGGGGCAAAATGTAGACACGTAAAATATACCAATTGACATTGTGCATCTGATTCCGACTACTAACATTGTTTCATCTTGAATCATCCCTTGGTATAACCACTTAATCAAATTCCCCTATCTGATTAAATTCATCAATATTCTTCCCTTAATTAAATAAACCAGTTATTTAATTAAGTCTCTCTCTCTTTTGTTAATTAAATCAATCAATTTGATCTAATTATCCCCATTTAATTAAATAGTCAATTTTGTTTAATTAAATCTCTAAATCTATCTATTAAATTAAATAAATTAAAACCTTATTTTATTTAATCTAACACCATCTCTTTTAATTAAATAAATAAAAATCCTTATTTAATTATTCTCTTATCATATTCCTCTCTTATTTGATTTAAATAAATCCATAAATTTGAGTCAAATAGGTCACATCATCTAATCTCTCATTAAATTAATTAACCCTTGATTAATTTAATCTATTATCATGTCCCATCCTCTAGATTTTGTAAGTTGCACATGAAAATATATTTAATTCATTTATTAAATCTCTATTTTCCTCACAAGGCATCTTTCGGAATATCCTTCAAGTTTGAATTCAAAAAATCCAAGTGGAAATGTGCATCCAACAAGGTAATAACTCCATCTTACATGTCCTTTGCCTTGAGCCAAGTGGCATTTATTGCATTTTCCATTCCCTTTTGCAAATCATTTCAACAAATTTAAAATTCAAAAATATGCATTTATTGGCACAATCCTCAAAACTTGCCCATCCTCCATCCACTAATAAATTGACAAGTGGCATCTTTCCATTGGATGAATGTTAGTCCCACATTGCTCAAATTTGGGCATTCATCCATCTTGGAATTCTATAAATAAAGAGCTCATATCCTCATTTTATCATCCATAAATTATGCAAAGTTATTATGCTAAAATATTTAGCCATTTCCATCAAATATCATTGAATCATAGATAGGTTATGCAGGTTTTTAGCTTGAAAGCATTCATCCTTCATCAACAAAGTGGATCATTCATCAACATATCTTCAACATATCAATCTTGCATCATAGGAATTGGGAAAGGGCCAATTTTCACATCAAATTGGCACCCATTCCCCCATGGGATCATGAGTTTGCAAATTTAAATTAGGATTCAATATTTTTTTCATCATTTTCATTGTGTTCTTCATTGTGTTCTTCCTAATTTAAGTTTTGTAAATGGATTTCATGGGGAATCCTTGTTCATACTTGCAAATTATAATCTAATGTGTTTGTTCTTATTGTTTTGTAGGTATTTGGATTGGGGTTCACACATGCACATGCAATCACATATAGAATCATGAAAAGGAAAAAGACTAGTAAGGCACATGTGAGTCAACCTAAATTAGGTCATCCACATCCCAATCTTGGTCGATATAAATGGAAGGTAGAAAACTACCAAAGGGACAAGAGAAAGTGCTAAACTAGGGGAAGCACAAGGTTCAACACTCTTTTTGGGAGATTTTTCATTTAAGCTCATAGAAGAAGAAAATAATGTATTCAACTCATGATGCAGTTGTTCATCAATATTTGCAATGTCGATTTCATTATATAAGTTAATCAAAATGGGAGATAGAATGATAATGCCAATGGAATGTTCTTGTTTATGTTGCTGCAAGAGTATAGTGTCATCATGCATTGCTTAAGGTAAATTCATATTTTTATTTTCTATGTTTTTTTCTTCTTGAGTTCGTAATAAATGAGCAATAGCACATCGTCTATGCCTACGCTCTCTAGCACTTAGATTGTGTTTTGGTCTATTTTCAATTTGTGTTTGTGTAAGAGAAGGTTTGTCAATCATAGTAACCTTCTCTTACTTGGGAGGAATATAAGAAACAATAGGAGACTGTTCAACCACTTTCTCTTTAACTTTGTAAACTTTTTTGACTCTAGGAGAGACAACGAGATTGTTTATATTATCTTGTAGTCTCTTGTAGGAAATAGTAGGAGGTTTTGCCATGTATATTTCTTGGATGTTCAAAAGGGCTTTCACTTCAATCATTGTTTCATCAAGGATAGTAGGTGCTTTAGTCATAGGTTGAGGAATATTTTAAATGGATAATTTTGCTATTTTCTTTTCCTTAAAATTTTGATATGATTTGAAAAAGAAATCCTCATGAGGCTTGATAGGTTCCATAGGCTTGGGCCAAAAGAAATCTAATGAGAAATTCCCTTGGGCCGAGGAAGGATTAAATCCACTATGATGCACAGTAATGATGTCATTGCCAAATGGAAACTTTAGACTTTTATGCACAACCAAAGGGATGACATTCATGGAGCGAAGCCATGGATATCCTAGCTTCACACGAAATTGGTCTGACTGTGGGATGATGGAAAATGATACATTTAGTGTTTTCAGTCCAACTTTTAAAGAGAGATCTATTGAGCCTATCGTAGGGCAAGAAAACCAATTATGCATCTTGATCCATGATTTTGGTTTGTCATATGTTTCTTGATATAGATCATGCACATATAAGAATTATTTAGTGATCACATTCTCTCCACATATGGAATCAATCAATATCCCATTAGTGGGCTTGTCATTGATTTGACTAGCTATGTAAAGAGAACCATTAGGTGCACGCTTAAGTGTGTCATTTTGTGAGAAAGAAATATCAAGAGGCCTTTTACTTGAGCCCTTACGAGGTCTAGTTTTGATAAATTCTACCATAGTATCCACTGGACACTGTTCAATAGTATTCATATTGCCATCATCACTGTCGACATTCATCACATCATTCTTAGTTTCACTAGCTTCAATACGATTGACTATGGCATGTATATCATTATTTTTTTCCTTATTCCAATACTCATGAATGAAGTGACTGAGACTATAGAATTTTTTTGTTTTGTTTCTAGTTTTAAGCACTTTCCTTAGATTTTGTATAATGGGAACCAATCTAATGTCTATGCATTCACTAAGGATATGGGATTGTAAGTTTTCAAATGTGTCATCTAGTTTGTTTATTTCTTCTTGTGATATTCGAACATGTGTTGAATTCATGAGAAATGTAGTATGAAAACTATAAGCCATTGAGGGTTGATTATCAACACTATTAGAAAGAGAGTTAGGAAACCCAAGATCCATAGCAAGTGAGATATTGTGGGATGATAGGAGCCTCAAAATACTTCATAAAATAGTATTGCTAATAGGAAACTAAGTTGTAAATCCCATACAAGTTTTACAAGCCTAGTGTGAAAACCCTAAAATAGAAAAGGGGCAATGCAACAATCTAGAATGAAATGCAATTTTCAAATTCTAGGCAATGCAATTTACTGATTACACAATGCAATAAATTGAAAATGAAATGTTTGGATGTAATTTTGAATTTTGACAATGCACTAAATAAAGTAATTTAAGCTATATGCAACAAATTTTATGAAACAACAAATTAGAAAAATGAAATAGGAAAGTACCAGCAGAAAACATAAGCCTAAAACTAAGAAATTTCAATTTCTAGAAAATGCAGACCAGGACCTAACAGGGACTCATTCACTAGTAAGGGTGAGTGGGTCCTAGTTAGGTACTTTTGAGATGTTTTTACTGATTTTAGAGTGATTTTTACTAGTTTTTTGATGCCATAGAGTTTAGGTTTGACCTTTTTAAGGACTCATCCACCAGTAAAGGTGAATGGGTCCTGGTTAGGTATTTTTAAACTATTTTTGAATGATTTTCAAGCTTTTAGTAATGTCTTTCAGTTCTAGGTCCGAGACAGTAAGTTTTCATTTCAAAATTTCCATAAATGCAATATGAAAATGTAATGAAAAGGTGAAATGTAAAGACCTATGTTGAAATTCATTTTTTTTTTGTTTCTCAAATGTAATTTTATGAGATCTAAATGATATGCACAATGACTTATTTGTTTTTGTATTTTTCAGATATAGAGAGGTGCAAAACAATGCAAATTAAAACCCTAAATGAGATGCAAGTTTTAAATACAAAGAAGGAAACCCTAAATGAGATCTTAATTCAATGCAAATGAGATGAAAATGAAAGCAATGTCTAACCTAGGATGCAATGAAAGACTTCAAAATCAAAAAAATGCAATATTCAATGAGTTGGGTTCACCAAAATAAAACATAGAAAAATAGGGTTTACCACCAAGGTAAAAGGATCAAGTTGACAAACCACTAATTTTCACTATGAAACATTCAATTATGAGGATCAAAACGTGCAAATAACAATGAGAAACTAACCCTAACTATTATAGCAACTATGAGGGAAGTTTTTAGAGCTCAAAATGATGTGTACCTTGCTACAAGAAGCCTTTTTTTAGGGCACAAAGGACTCATTCGCCTTTAGTGGGGAATGGGTCCCTATTAGGGTTTTTGAAACTAAGATCTATGTTATTTGCCTTGATTTCTACACTTTCAAATCACCGGTTTTCGGCTCCCAAAAACATGTAATAATTTTTGTAGCCTCCTTTATTTGTTCTTGCACTATAAATGACAATCTTGCAACTTGACAACTTTTGTAACTTTTCTCTAAACTTCTTCTCCACACTATCATCAACAAATAAATCTGGAAAAACACACTCTAGATGAGAAAAACTTGTTGATTGCTAGTTAATAGGGGTTTTCCTAAATAAAACCCCATTTAGGCAATTAAACCAAATGATGAGATAATGAAATTGAAGCATGAAACATGAAATATGTAATTGATGATACCTTGGATGTTGTCTTGGAATTTAAATCTACAATCTAACATGAAGTGACCATGAAGAATGTAGATCTTGATCTCAAATAGATGTGAAAAATTTCTTGCAAGATGGATCTTCAATGCTACATCAACTATCTTAGCTCCAGAACATGCTTGAACACACTATGCCTTAGACATGATGAAATGATCTTAGATTGATGCAATAAACCTTGATAATCTTCCTTGAAATTCCTTTTGAATTGTTCTTGTAAACTCTTGTGAACTCAAATTTTCTATATTGCATGAATGCTTGGAAGTCTAGGATGAAACTATGTGAATTAACCCCTTATTTATACTCAATTTGGAGATTAACCTTGAAATTCGAATAATTCAAGCTGACACTAAATCTGGAAATGAATATTATTCGAATCCCACCAAAATTGAATTCAAAAAGGGTGTCCTTATTAAGGGAGAACCCATTCGCCTCCTAGCATGAATGGGTCATGGCACAAGTTTCCATGACCTTTCCTTTGGGGGTGAAATAACATTGAAAACCCATGTCAAATATGCAAAGAAAGGGGGTCCTATAGAGGGAGGTCTCATTTGCCACCTAGGGTGAATAGATCCTAGAACCATTTTCTAGGACCTTGATTTTTCCAAATTAAATGTTTTACAATTTGAATATTGGGTGTCAAGATGGGTCCTTTGGAAGGTGTCATAAATAAATCTTAAATTTTAATTAAAGGGGCTAATTAACTCTAATTAACCACTATTAATTAATGAGACCATAGATAGGTGTGAAAGTGTGTTAAAACACTTTACAACACCATAAATAAGGTACAACCTAGGTAAATTTTATTTGAAAAAGGGCCCATTAGGCTCCATTAATTAAAGCAACCCTAGAAAAGTGTGAAAGTGTGTTACAACACTTTACAACACTTTAACAAGGCACAATTTAAGTGCATTTAGTTTAAAAAGGGGTCCTAGATTAATGTGAATGTGTACAACACATCAGAACATTAATCCAATACACAATTAATTCTATGTCAATTATTCCCAAATTAAGTAAGGAGAAAAGGGATATTTTTCTATCACTCCATTCCAATCTAGTTTATGTTGTATATTTGTTGATACTTAGTGTTATGACCTCATGACCCTATCACAATAATTTTCATGAGGCATATATCTACCCTCAAATTTTAATATCTTTATAAGTTTTGAACTAACACATTTGTTTGTTTATGCAAGATGTGAATTTCTAATTATTTGGTTTTGTAGGATGTGGTTCCTAACATTTTGGTTTTGCAAATTGCTACATTGAGGCTTCAATCTCTTGTTTTGGCGAATGATCTACATCATCTACATTATCCTTTTCATGATATAATTTAAATTTGGTACTTTGGCTTGCATATGCACATAGACTCATATGGCCCCTAAAGTGGGGGATAAATGTAGTGTCATAAATTGTACTCCCTTTTAGGTGAAAGTATAATTTTACACTCTATTTGAAACCAGCTTGAGTGACCTTTTCATCAATGCATTAATACTTTCTCTAAGCCCTTAAATTTCCCTACCAACACAAGAGAATGTTTCTACACTACCTTGAAAAATGTCTTATCAATTAAACATCATCAAATTAATTATGGAAAGTGCCTTAATAATGAAAAACTCTTGATTTTACCTTGCCTTAAACACCCATGTCAATTTTTTTCTAGTGTGAGAAAGCTAGTCTAGGGCATAGGGCACCCAAGACGAGCTATATTTTTTCCCAACAAATTTAATTTTTTGTGTTTTTCGGTATTTTAATTTCATAGATGTGAATTCAAATTTGGCCCTTGCGAATAATATAATCCCAAAAATTAAAATTTAATTGAGTTGACCTAAAGTTTAATTTAGTTTAAAATCAACTATATAAAAATGAATTATTATTTCAAAATTAAGAAGAGCAAGAAGAAAATTATATTCCATAAAAAATTATTCAATTTTATAGCTTTTTCAGAGGAATTTCATATTTAATTAAGTTTTCTATAATGATTGGAGTTTAATTCCAATAGAAGAGAATGATGGAATTTAGGTTTTGGATATTACTTTGGCCATTTTCAACAACCTAATAACTTTTTTTTACAGTGTTCTCATCATCAAAATTCAACCTACTTGTTGCCCTAAGGTGTTGTATTTTAATTTTCCTAAGGGTATTTGACTTTCTGTTGGGTTGATCTCATTTTTATCATATATGAATCCTTCTCTAACACACTTGAGTAGGTTTTTATTCATTATAGCTCATTATAGCCTTAGATGCATGTAACGCTAATAGCACACACTTTTATCAATAAGTCTATTGGCTATCTGTGGAGGTAGAAATACAAAAATAGGGGTTTAACTAAGGAAAAATCATATATAGACACCCCTTTCCTCTCCTTTTGTAGAATTTTATAGGTCCATGTTTGAAGATAGATACTTTAGAGTAGGATCATAGAAGGAATATAGGGAATTATGGACCTACAAATTGAAATCTAAAGAAAGTGGAAGCTAGCTAGTGAATTATTGCACCCTAGACCAATAAAATCATGCTCAAATTCATATTCCAAGTGCACAGTACTCTGCCCTCTCCAAATCTTCTCTTAAATTTTAGTTTTTTATTTTTTTCAATGCACAGAAGTTACATTTTCATATTAGGTCTTATAGTTAAATCAATTCAATAGATCCACATCAATTTCAATCAATTTCTAAGACATCAAAGAATCAAATCCAAGGTTGATTGACTCACCTTTTAGCTTGTAAGTCAATCCCACACCCTTAATGATTTTCAACCTAATATTTATTAGAAATTATTGATTTTAGTGATCTATCCATCAAACCTGGGATCCCTTTTTCAATTAAACATTTTCAATAAACCAAAAACTAATAATTTTTCTCCAAACTACATTATTTTTTTCTTAAAATTAGAATTAAAAAATTAAAAAAGTTCAAGAATAATCTTGGGTGTTAAAAGTTCCCAAAACCCATTCCAAGCCATCAAATTAACATTTCCATCATTTCCCAAAAAAAATGGGCATTATCATCCTATTTCAATGAAAATTCCTTATTTTTTCTAAAAATAATAATATAGCATAAAATTTACTCAAATGAAATGTGTTGGGAGGTTTCTACACTCCCCTAATCCTAATCCAATGGTCAAAATTGAAAGCAATTAACTAATTTAAAATAAATTAGCAAAATGCCTCAAATTATGTTATACTTAAATATAGAGAATACCTCAAGCACACCAAATGAACACATGAGATTACTTGCAAGAACATTCCACTTCCCATTCCTATCCTGTTACATCTAATACCATCCAAATCCCTTCACAATTTCTCCCACAATCCACAAAATAATTTTTTTAAGAGTGTTTTCTCCTTTCCCAATTTCTTCCCAAAATTACATAATGAAAAGAGAACCATTTTTTCTAATTTTCCTTTTTAATTTCCAAAATAAAATAAAATACAATTCAATTTTCTATTTCTTAATTTGCAATTTCCTCTACTTTACCCAAAACCCAAATGAGCATTTTAATCCATAAATATATTCAATTAAATTTATAAAACTCAAAATTTAAATAGGATAATTAAATCAAACATAATCTACATTTCCTAACCCAATAAATTTTGAAAAATAATTAAATAACACTTAACATCATTTTTGTTTTAATTCTATTTTCCCATTTCCCAAAACAAAAATAATATTTTGATAACCAACATAGAAATCCTTTAAATTCATAACATTTTATTTACAAAAAACATAATTTAAAACATTAATTAAGATATTTACTAATTATTTGCAACATATAGGGAATCTAGAGTAAATCCTATCTTAGATTCAAGTCAACACTAGAAAAATATGATGCATACCATACTCAATTCAATTATTATTGGGGAATGTTGGAGTTGATACTGAATCCCACATCTCTCAGAAATCACCTATAGCCAAAACTATTGGATGTTGTGGTCTTCTTGTTGATATGTGGTTTTCATCGATGTCAAACTATTAGCATAAATGCATTTGAAGTTGTATATGTCAAGGATATTGAGAAAATTGTAAAGAAATAAGTTGTATATTGTTAGTGGTAAAGTGAAGTTCATTTTGTTGGTATGTTTTGCACATTGATGATCAGAGGTTGTAGAATAAAGGGTTTGTTGCTAAGTGTATCTAGTTTATCCATGTCAAGTTTCAGAGATCCGCATGAATATTTGATCGTGTTATGAATATTTCCATTCAGACAGTTTTTTATTTCTTGAGTCGGTGTTCCTGATTAAGGATGATACTATTTCAACTAGTTCAATTGTTTGGGATGCTTCTCTGGTGATTCATGTTGCTTGTGGATGTTTCTATATCATGCTCTATCTTTGTTGCACGTCCACATTGATCGTTGTGATCGTGGTTGGTGATTTTCTCTTGTGTGTTCATGTTTTTCTTGTCCCTGGACGACATGGTATTGAAGCGTGTTGAGGATCTTTGAGGAGTAATTAATTGAAGTGATTTCATTTCGGAGATATTGTTTTGGGTCCTCACTATGTTGTGGCCGACTTGGGTTGATTCACATTGTTAATATTTAATGATTTGGGTCGACAATTTATTTTCATTTTAATATTTTTGTGGCTAACTTGTAGCAATGAAATTTCATGTTGTGGATATATAAGAGAATTTTTTATTCAAATTGAAGCGCGAATGTATGCCAATGGATGTTGAGTGTTTGTGTGTGTGTGCAAATATCATTCAAAGGAAGAGCAGAGTGTGAAGAATTGTGAAGAAATGTGAAGAAGAGTAAAGAACAGTGAAGAAGTGTTCATGTGCTTAATTGGAACTATAATCAGGCATTAACAGATGATATTTTCTCAGTTCAAAATTTAGATGGCTTTAATCCAAATTTCTTTTGTAAGATAGTGTGTCTTCCTTTGTAATTGAGCAGTGAGCTCTATGCAGTGTGCCTGAATCCATGTGCATTCCCCATATTTCATTTTCATTATACTTTTAATAGGGTATAATCTTGTGGACTAACCTCCACTACGGTTTTTCCCCTGACAGGGTTTCCACATAAAAAATATTTGTTTTATGTGTTTTTTGATCTATTTTTGATTCATTTTTTCATGGTTAATTATCAAATTTGAGAATAAGGTTAATAAGTTGAATAAGTTTTGAATTTTTGTGACAACTAATTCACCCCACCATTCTCAGTTGTCTGCCCTTGTATTTAAAAAAATTGGTATCAGAGTAGGTTCCTTAGAAGAATTTTAACAACTTGAGGTGATTTGGGATGGAAAGTTACAAGAAGGATAGTTAGAGATTTGATGGAACAAATTATTCTTTGTGGAAGACTTGAATGGAGTGCCATCTAAGATGCGTTAGTGAACCTTACTAGAGCATTACAAGTAATATGTTGATGCAGGAGCATCCAGTGGTGTAAGGGAAATATTGCATCACCCAAAAATAGTTAAATTTCAAGTTTCTTAGTTTTTAGATGTTTTTACATTTTTTTGGATACCCTTTTCATCATAATAAAATTTCCAATTTATAGTTTTTATTTTCTATTCCTGGGTTGAAAGATATTGCAGTTTTAGTTTCCTAGATTTGCACCTAAAAATCTTCTGAGTTAGATTTGAGGCACTTAGAGTTCCCAGATCAGCCCTAAAACTTTTTGAAATTGGCATAGCCAATTTCAAGCATGTTATTGACTTTGTGACCTTTCCAACAGTTCAAACGGTTCGCAAATCGGAGTCCCGGATCAAAAGTTATGGCCCGAGGAAGTTGGTGCACTTTCTAAAAGATACAATTACAAATGCTCTTTTGAAATTTGAACTTCATGTTGTAAATTTTTGGCGCCAAACCGCCTAAACTAAAACTTTAATGTTGTTTTGGCTCCAAACTAATGAGGAGCTCTATTTATGGGCGGGTTTCTAATTTTAGGGTAACTTTTTGGGGACAAGCTCGCATATTGCGAAAGGGTTATTCTATACCTTTCTGTAACTTGCATGTGTTGTAGAACTTGGGGATTTGAGATCCTTTGCATGTAAGAAGCTCCATTTTCTGAATAATAAAATTATTCTCTTGTTTGTGGGTTATTTTCTAATTCTCGGGTTGCACCCTCATTAAGTGGTATCAAAGCGGGTTTTTTTGAGCGTGTGGACAGATCGTCGATCATGAGGCAGTTCACACCAGGACCGTAGTTGTGGGTTGAGGTCAAGAAAGATTCCTCCAAGAGTGATGCTTGGTAGGAGTGGTGGTGCTAGAGGTGGCCGAGGCGACAGAAATACTGGTGGAAGAGATGCACTGGCAGCCCTCCAAAGACAAATTGATGCGTTACAAGAGCAGTTGAGAAGAGGGTTAAACCCGAGGGAGGAAAGTGAGGATGAAGGAGAGGAAGACGGTTCAAATGTAGAAGAAGAAGAAGAAGCAATTGATCAAGACCAAATGTGGCTAATAAGGGCCATTTCAAAGATTGGGAAAAGACCCAGAGCAGAATTGCCCAGTTATTCCAGAAGTCTGAACCCGAAAGAGTTGATCGACTTGATCAACGAGCTAGAAGAATATTTTGAGTATAAGGAAATAGAGGACCCAGATCGGGTTAAGTTTGCGAAAATAAAGTTGAAGGGCCATGTCAGTATTTGGTGGAAAGAGGTCCAGTTGGAAAGAAATCGAAGAGGAAAAGGAAATATCACCAGATGGGATCACATGGTAGAGAAACTAAAGAAGCGGTTCATACCAGTGGACTACGAGTTAGATCTGTTGAAGAAATTTCAAGGGTTGAAGCAAGGAAGTAGATCTATGAAATAATATACTGAATATTTTCACAAAATAATCATCAGAACGGGCCACACAAAGGCCAATAAGGAGAAGGTAGCCCGATATCTTAGTGGGTTACGACTGAGCATTCAGGAGGAGTTAATCCTAGTCAGAATGACCACCATTGAGGATGTGTATCAGTTTGCTCTGAAGGTGGAAGAGAAGTTGAACAAAAGATTTGATGGCAAGCAAAAAGGACAAGGAGTTCAAAGTGGAAGGGGTAGTGGAAGACCTTCACGAAGCTGAAATGATGATGAAAAGAAAAGTGAAGATGTGGGTACCAGCCGAAGCCAAAGGAATGACAACTTCTACCGCCCTCATGATCAAAACAGTGGTGATCAAAGAGGTAGAGGATGAGGGAGATATAGAAAAGGATCTGGAAGAGGTGGTTTCAAAGGAATGTGTTTCCAGTGTGGTGAAGAAGGTCATTGAGCCTATGAATGTCCACAACACCAAGGAAGGGCAGACAAAAGGCTAGAAGGTCATGGAAGGGTTGCGCATGCATATGAGGAGGCCCAATCTAAACATTCAGATGATGCTGAAAGGGGAGAAGCCCTAGTGATTAGGAGAGCCCTGGTGACTGAGGAAAAGGAACTAGAACAGAGGAAGAATCTGTTTCATACAAGGTGCAAGTGTGAAGGAAAATGTTGTGATGTCATTATTGATGGTGGGAGCACCGATAATCTAGTGTCAGAAGAGATGGTCACAAAGTTGAAGCTTAAGAGGGAAAGGCACCCACATCCATATCGGATTGCCTAGTTGCAGAAAGACCACAAAGTTTTGGTTAATGAGTAGTGCCTAGTAAAGTTCAAGATCGGGAGCTATCATGATGAGGTACTCTGTGATATCATTCCCATGGATGCATGTCACATGTTGTTGGGGAGGTCATGGCAGTTCGATAGGCAAGCTATACATGATGGCCATGCAAACACTTATTCCTTGATAAAGGATGGGGTTCGTCATAAGTTGAAACCCCTGAAGGAGACTGAAGAAAAGGTATGCAGTAGTGCTAGAATTTGTTATGTAGATGGAAGAAAATTTTTAGAAGGTATGAAGCATGAGCATGTGTGTTATGCATTGATTCCTAGAGTGAGTAGGAGGATAGTGAGAAGGTTCTAGAAGAAGTTTTTGGGATGTTGGATGAGTTTTAGGATATTGTTTTTGATAATGTACTTGAGGTTTACCGCAATAAGGAGGTCGGTCATCAGTTGACTTGATTCCTAGAGCAGTTGCAAATAAGGCAGCTCATGGGGGTGACTCTAGCGATAAGGGTTGAGCGGACAAGTTCAGAGTTGTTGAAAGGGTTTGATCACGGGAGAGTTTGAGTCCGTATGCGATTACTGCGGTACTAGCGCAAGAAGGATGGGGAGTGGAGGATGTATGGGTTGCAGGCATAAACAAAATAACAATCAAGTACAAATTTCCCCTGCCAAGGATGGATGACCTGATGGACTATTTGAGTGGAGCTCAGTACTTCACAAAGATTCATCTGAAGAGTGGATATCACTAGATCTGGATTTGAGAGGGAGATGAATGGAAGATTACTTTCAAGACCAAAGAGGGCTTGTATGAGTGGTTAGTCATGCCTTTTGGGCTAACCAATGCGCCAAGCACATTCATTTGGCTCATGAACGAGGTACTAAAATAATTTCTGGGAAGTTTTGTTATTGTGTATTTAGATGATATTTTGATTTTCAGTAAGACATTGGTGAAACATCTGATGCATATTCGGAGGCCTGAGGAAGTTAAAGGAAAGCTGATTAATCGAAGTGTAGTTTGTGAGAGGTTAGTGTACTTGGGGTTTGTTGTGTCTCGGTAAAGGTCTCAAGATGGACCTAGAGGAAGGTGAGAGGAAGCTGTTCTAGAATGGCTACCCAAGAAGCTGCTCTTGGGGTGAGGATCTTTCCATGGTTTGGCTGGTTTTTTGTCAGTTCATTAGAATTTCAGTAGTATTTGTGGACCCTTGACTAAAACAATGAGAGGGGATAGAAAAGAATTCAAGTGGAGCAGTGGAGCGGCAAAAAGTTTTGAACTGTTAAAGCAGAAGGTGACAGAGCAACCTGTTCTAGCCCTCCATAATTTCAACAAGGTGTTTCAGGTGGATTGTGATGCTAGTGGTTGTGCCATTGGAGCAGTGTTGAGCCAAGAAGGTAAGCCCATTGCCTAAACTGGCAAAAAGTTAAATGATGCAAGAAAGTATTACGCATATGATCAGGAGTTTTATGAAATAGTTCAAGCATTAAAGAAATGGAGACATTATTTGTTGCCAAAGGAATTTGTTCTATATACTGATGATCAGGCCTTGCAGTACCTAAATAGTGAGGGAAAATTAAATCAGAGGCATATGAAATAGGTAGAGTTTTTGCAGAGTTATACCTTTGTTTTGAAACATAGGAGTGGGAAGTCAAATAGGGTTGCAGATGCCTTAAGTAGGAGGCATACATTGATGACAAAGATGCAGATTGAAGTGGTTGGGTTCAATGAACTTAAGACACTGTACGTAGAAGATCCTGATTTTGCAGAGGCTTGGAAAGCTTGCAAGGAACCTGTTACAGTGGACATGACAAGGTGGCTAGATTTCATAATCCGGGATGGCATGTTATTTAAGGGAAGTCAATTGTGTATCCCGAGGAGTTCCATGAGGGAGAACCTGATAAAGGAGAAGCACAGTGGAGGAATGGAAAGACATTTTAGTCAGGATAAGACTATTGCCATTATCAGTGAGCATTGATATTGGCCAGCCGTTGTTAGAGGATGTGAAGAAGTTTGTACAAAGATCACCGGGGGTATGTCGGATGGCTAAGGGTAGCGAATACAAGAAACATATCAGCCCTTACCTATCGAGGAGGAGGCCATGGGAGGATATAAGTATGGACTTTGTTCTTGGTTTGCGCCAAGGACACAATGAAGAATGATTCGATCTTTGTGGTGGTTGATAGGTTTCAAAGATGGCACATTTCATTCCATGTCGGAAGACCCAGCAATCTGCGATTACATTGCCTAACTTGTTCTTCAAGAGGTGGTGAGCTACATGGTCTGCCAAAATATTTCATATCACATTGACACAAATTTGTGGGGTACTTTTGGAGGACCTTGTGGAAGAAGTTGAAGGCGAGTTGATTCGATTCACTGCATCCACAACGGATGGGCGGGAGACGGAGGTTATTAGCAGGAGTCTTGTTAACCTACTAAGATGTTTGGTAGGAGATAAACCCAAGGGATGGGACTTGATCTTACCCCCAGGCAGAATTTTCTTACAACAATTATGTCAACAGAAGCACTGGTAGATCACCATTCCAGATTGTGTATGGAGGTAGCCCAGAACAGCTCCAGAATTGAGGAAGATGGACCAAGAGAAGAAAATAAGTGTTGAAGTGAAGATTTTTGAGAACACATCAAGGATATACATGAGAAGGTAAGAGAACATATTAACAAGATGAATATCAGTATAAGGCTAAGGTAGATCGAAAAAGGAGGTATAAGGAGTTTCAGATTGGTGATGAAGTGATGGTCCACTTGAGGAAAAGAAAGGTTTCCAATGGGAACATATAAAAATTGAAGATGAAGAAGTTTGGTCCCTGTAAAATTTTGAAGAGGCATGATTCAAGGAATGCATATGAGGTAGAGTTGCCAGATGGATTCAACATTTCCCCTATGTTCAACATTTCAGATTTGACAGAGTATCATGAAGGTGGCAAAGAGGAAGTACCAACGATGGAGCAATGTGGGATTTAACACCTACTTGGAAAGGGAGATTGAAGAAATCTGGATAGTCATGTGGGAAGGAGTACCGGGAACAGGTAGTATGAAGAATATCGGTGAAATGGAAAGAAGGCTGTTGAAGATTCATCCTGGTTGCCTAAGGCAGAGGTTGACCATTTGGGTTTTCCTCCACCATCGAGACGTGATGGGGTCACTTCTCAAATTACCCTGGGTGTCTGATGCAGGAGCATCCAGTGGTGTAAGGGCAATCTTGCATCACCCAAAAATAGTTAAATTTCAAGTTTCTAAGTTTTTAGATGTTTTTATATTTTTGGATACCCTTTTCATCATAATAAAATTCCCAATTTACGGTTTTTATTTTCTATTCCCGGGTTGAAAGATATTGCAGTTTAGTTTCCCATATTTGCACTGAAAATCTTCTGAGTTAGATTTGAGGCACTTAGAGTTCCTGGATCATCCCCAAAACTTGCCAAAATTGGCATCGCCAATTTTGAGCATGTTATTGACTTCGTGACCTTTCCAACGGTTCAAATGGTTCTCGAATCGAAGTCCCAGATCAAAAGTTATGGCCCTGGGAAGTTGGCGCACTTTCTAGAAGATACAACTACAAATGCTCTTTTGAAATTTAAACTTCATGTTGTAAATTTTTGGCACCAAACCGCCTAAACTAAAATTTGAATGTTGTTTTGGCTCCAAACTAATGAGGAGCTCTATTTATGGACAGGTTTCTAATTTTTGGGTAACTTTTTGGGGACAAGCTTGCGTATTGCGAAAGGGTTATTTTGTAGCTTTCTGTAACTTGCATGTGTTGTAGAACTTGGGGATTTGAGATCCTCTGCATGTAAGAAGCTCCATTTTCTGAATAATAAAATTATTCTCTTGTTTGTGGATTATTTTCTAAGTCTCGGGCTGTGCTCTCATCATATGTACATTATTCCATAGAATGGTCATACTACTTCTGCTGAGATCAGAGATGTTGAGTATAATATCCAGGCTAAGGAAGCTTTGTTGAGTGCTTTGACTAATTTTGAGATGGAAAATGTTATGGATCTGAATATTTCTTATGAGATCTGGAAAAAGTTGGAAACCTTGCATGAAGGTGATGCTAATGTGAAGATTTCTAAGTTGTAGAGTTTGAAAGGGAAATATGAAAGGTTGAGAATGGGTGATGATGAGATCATTAATACTTTCATGCAAAGAGTGAATGAACTTGTGTGGAATTAGATGGGTTGGTGGAAAGATAGATGAATCTAAGATTGTTGCTAAAGTACTTAGATCCCTGCCTGATTCTTACAAAGTCAAATCTAGTGCTATTGAAGAGCTTCAAACTGTAACAAACATAACCAAAGATACATTGTTTGGTAAGTTGACTGCTTTTGAGTTGAGAAAATTTGGTGATGCCCTTCCTAAGGTTGAAACTACATTCAAGGCTACTACTTCCAGGAGAGATAGGCAGAGATATGATTTGGGTGAGAGTTCATCTAGAAAGACATTCAAGTATGAGGATGGAAACAGTCAGATTGAAGAAGAAGAAAGAGAGCTAGAAGAGTTGGAAGAACTTATTGTCAAAAGAATACCGAGAGGAAAAGGTAAGTATGAAGGAAAATTTTGCCTTAAATGCTTTTCTTGCAATAAGATAGGTCATTTTGCATCAAGGTGTCTGGAAAGAGTTGCTAAACCAAAACATAACAAGCCTAGATTTTAGAAGAAGTGTTACTATGTTGTTGATGAAGGTGTGACAAATGATGAATCTAATAAAGGAAATAGAAGTGATGATGAATGGATATTTATTGCTATCAAGGAAAATAGTCTTGTATCTACTGAATCTATTGGTTGTAATAATGTCGAAAAAGCCCTACCTGCTCAAGTTGTAGAAAAAGATGAATGGGTGATTGACAGTGGATGTTCACATCATATGGAAAGAGACAAAAGTAAGTTTGTAAGCTTGGAAAAGTATGATGTTGGAATTGTGATATTTGATGATAATACAACTGGTGTGATCCATGGAAGAGGTTGCATTTCTCTTGATGGTAAGCATAATACTGATGGTGTTTTGTATTTAGAAGGCTTGAAGCATAATCTTTTGAGTGTTGGTCAAATGGTTGATAAGGGATACAATCTTCAGTTCAAGGATGGAAAGTGTGGAATATTGAGTTCCAAAAATGAAATTGCATCAAGTACAAAGATGAAAGGTAATATCTTTCACTTGAGTGTTGCTAGTAAAAGTTGTTTGATTGCTCAAGTTGATGAAATTTGGTTATGGCATAAGAGGTTGTGTCATGTTAACTTTGATAATATTTTCAAGATAAGTTCCACTAAGGTTGTAAGAGATCTACCTAAGTTGGTGAAACCTACAATGCAATATGTAAGGAATGTCAATTGGGAAAGAAAACCAGAATTTCATTTCAAAGTAAAAAGCTTTGTTCAAATGAATTGTTAGAAATTGTGCATACTGATATGTGTGGTCCCTCTAAGGTAAGAATTTTACAAGGTTACATGTATTTCATGTTACTCATTGATGATTATTCTAGAATGGTATGGTTTACCTTAAGGGAAAAATCTAAAGCACTGGAAAAGTTCAAGATATTTAAAGCTATGATTGAGATAGAGATGGGTTTGAAGATTAAATTTATGAGATCAGATAGAGGTGGTGAATTCACTTCTAGTTAATTTAATTCTTTTTGTGAAGAGCATGGAATAAAGAGACAATTATCTGCACCGCAGACCCCTTAGCAAAATTGAGTTGTGGAAAGGAAGAATAAAATAGTTGAAGATGTTGCTAGAACTATGATGCTGGAAGGAAATGTTCCTCATATCTATTGGAGAGAAGCTATGAGTACTGTTGTGTCCACAGTTAACCAGGTACAAATCAAAGGTGATACTAGTAAGACCCCTTTTGAGTTATGGACTGGTCAAAATCCTACTATTAAATACTTCAAGATATTTGGAAGCAGATGTTATATTAAGAGAGATGAAGACATAGGAAAGTTTGATGCTAGGAGTGATGAAGGTATCTTTCTAGGTTATTCTACTAAAAGCAAGGCCTACTGGTGCTATAATAAAACATTAAAGAAATTGGTTGAAAGTGAAAATGTTAAGGTTGATGAAGACTTAGGTGCACCATCCAAAACCTATGGATATGACTTTGATGATTGAGATGATAGTAGAAATGAAGTAAAGCAAGTTCATACTACAAACCAAGTGCAAATCAATCCGGTAAATTGGGAGAATGAAGAAGAAGGAGAAAATGGTGAAAGAGCATATGAGAAATTAGAAGAGCCTAAAGTTGAAGAAAATCCTAAGAAGACTCCAAGGTATGTAAGATTGAATCATTCAAAAGATCAGATTATTGGTGATAAGAATAAAGGTGTCCAGACTAGGAGAAAGATTGTAGAAGAATATTGTTTGATTTCAAAAATTGATCCTACTAGTGTGAATGAAGCAAGTAAAGACGAGCATTGGATTGAAGCAATGAAAGAAGAGTTCAAATAGATTGAAAAGAATGATACATGGATTCTTGTTCCTAGACCTAAGGATAAGAATGCAATTAGAACTAAATGGGTCTTTAGAAACAAACTAAACAAGCAAGGTGAAGTGGTTAGAAACAAAGAAAGATTGGTATGTAAAGGATATTAATAGATGGAAGGAATTGATTTTGAAGATACCTTTGTCCCTATTGCTAGAATTGAAGCTGTAAGATTATTTCTTGCCTATGCTACTCACAAGAACTACAAAGTTTATCAGATGAATTTCAAATTAGATTTTCTAAATGGCAAATTGGAAGAAGTGTATGTTGAGTAACCTGATGGATTCCAATTGACTAATAAAGAAGATATGGTTTTTTAGTTGAATAAAGCTTTGTATGGACTCAAGAAAACCCCTGGAGAATGGTATGCAAGATTGGACAAGTATTTGTTGAAGCTTGGATTTAACAAAGGTACTGCTGATAGTAATTTGTATTTCAAGATTGACATTGATAAAGATTTGATTGTTGAATTCTTTGTTGATGATATTATTTTTGGAGGAGATGATGCTTTGTGCATGAATTTTTCTAATGAGATGCAGAATGAATTTGAGATGTCTATGATTGGTGAGATGAAATTATTTTTGGGATTACAAATTACTCAGTTAGTTAAATGGATTTTTATATCTCAGTCCAAGTATGTGAACAAATTGTTGAAGAAGTTCGGTATGGAAGATTCAAAGCCAATTGGTACACCCATGGGGACCAGATGAAAGTTGACAACATAAGATGATTCTCTAAAAGAAAATTAGACAAGATACAAATCAATGATTGTTGGGTTGTTGTACTTAACTCAAACTAGGCTTGATATCATGAATGTTTTGTGTATTGTTGCAAGATTTCAAGATAATCTAAAAAAATCTCATGTGACTACTATGAAGAGAATTTTCAGATACTTGATGGGAACTATTGATCTTGTCCTATGGTATCCTAAATATGATGATCTTACTGTGAGTTCCTTTACTAATGTTGATAGGGCAAGAGATATGAATGAAAAAAAAAGTACTAGTGGTGGAGCATTTTTCTTGGGTAAGAAGCTAATCTCATGGTTAAGCAAGAAGCAAAATGCCATTTCCTTGTCTACTGCAGAGATCAAATACATTGTTGTTGCTAATAATTGTACTCAAATCCTATGGATGAAGTAGATGCTAAAGGATATTAGAGTTGTATATGATGAGCCTATTGCTATATTTTGTGATAATTCAAGTGCTATTAACATTTCCAAGAGTCTAGTGCTACATTCAAAAACAAAAAATATATCTATCAAGTTTCACTTTTTGAGGGAGAAGGTAAGTGAAAAGGAAGTCATATTGAAGTATGTACCTACTAAGGAGTAGATTGCAGACATCTTTACCAAGCCATTTCCTAAGGATACTTTTGAGTATCTCAAAAGGAAGTTAGGGGTGATTTCTCCTCCTAATTAGAACTAGGATATAATGTAATGTGTGCATTAGTCTATGCATTTCACAGTCATATCTTGATTTGGATTGATGTTGTGGTGGTTGCTACTTAGGGGGAGTAGTCAGACGTTCAGAAATTCAGACATGTGGTTCAAAGCTTAGAGAACTTTGTCATTGATATCAAAGGAGGAGAAGAGTCATGTGAAAAACTAGCAATTATCTAAAAAGAAGAGTCGTGTGAAAGAGTTGAGGAGAAAAGAGTAAGAATCTAAGAGGGAGTAAGTGATAGGAGTTAGTTGCGTTGATGGAATTTTTTGCATCATGTGTTTCCATCAATGTCAAAGGGGGAGATTGTTGGATGTTGTGGTCTTTTTTCTGATATTTGGTTTTCATTGATGTTGACACTATTAGCATAAATGCATTTGAAGTTGTATATGTCGAGGATATTGAGAAAATTGTAAAGAAATAAGTTGCAGGTTGTTAGTGGTAAAGTGAAGTTCAGTTTGTCGGTATGTTCTATACGTTGATGATCAGAGGTTTTGGACTAAATGGTTTGTTGCTGAGTGTATCTAGTTTATCCATGTTGAGTTTCAGAGATCCGCATGAAGATTTGATCATGTTATGAAGATTTTCATTTAGACAATTTTTTTGTTTCTTCAGTTGGTTTTCCTGATTAAGGATGATACTATTTTAGTTAGTTTAGTTATTGTGGATGCTTCTCTGGTGATTCATGTTTCTTTTGGATGTTTCTAGATTGCCCTCTATCTTTTTTTCACGTCTGCATTGATCATTGCAATCGTGGTTGGTAATTTTCTCTTGTGTGTTCATGTTTTTCTTGTCCTTGGGTGACATGGTGTTGAAGTGTGTTATGGATCTTCAAGGAGTAATTAATTGAAGTGTTTTCATGTTGGAGATATTGTTTTGGTTCCTTACTATGTTTTGGTGAATTTGGTTGATTCGTATTGATAATCTTTAATGATTTGGGCCAACAGTTTATATTCATTTTATTATTTCTTTGTGGCTAACTTGTAGCAATGAAATTTCATGTTGCAGATATATAAGAGTGATTGTTTATTCGAATTGAAGCATGGATGTATGCCAATAGATGTCAAGTGTGTGTATGTGCAAATATCATTCAAAGGCAGAGTAGAGTGTGAAGATTTGTGAATAATTTTGAAGAAGAGTGAAGAAGTGTTCATGTGCTTAATTGGAATTGTAATAAGGTATTAGTAGATGCTATTTTCTCACTTCAAAATTTAGATGGCTTTAATCTGTATCCCTTTGGAAGGAAATGTGTCTTCCTTTGTAATTGAGCAGTGAGCTCTAGGTAGTGTGCCTAAATACATGTGCATTGCCCATATTTTATTTTCATTATAATTTTAATAGGGTATAATCTTGTGGACTAACCTCCACCATGGTTTTTCCCCTAATAGGGTTTCCAAGTATAAAATCTTGGTGTTATGTGAGTTTCTGATGTGTTGTTGATTCATGCTTTCATGGTTAATTATCAGATTTGAGAATAAGGTTAATAAGTTGAATAAGTTTTGAATATTTGTGACAACTAATTCACCCCCCCTCTCAATTTTTCTCCCTTGTATTTCCAACAAAAACACTTATCACAAATGATAGATCAAAGAAACTAATTTTCTATGCAACCAAGAGAGAAGAGTGGATCCACACAAGCATCTAATATACCTTATATATTAAATAATTAATGTGAATGTGAATTATTACAAAGTACAATAATGTATTCTTATAAAAGAAAACATAAAACCATATATTAGGATTTGATTAGATTGTGACAAGTGTCCTAATCCTATGAATGAGACAACTTGACCTATAAATAACTCAATCTAATAATATAAAATTATTCTTAAGTTTATCTTAACTAATTAAAGTAATAGGGGGTCTAATAATTAATTAATGACTAATTAATCATTAGGTGATTATCCTAATTACTCCAACACCTCCACTTAAAATCAGCATAGGGAGAAACTAAAAAACTTGATGAAGAATGTAATGATAGATGGATGAATGCATGGATGAGTCCTAACTACAAGGCTTGATGAGGTACTCATGTGCAAAAAAATGAAATCTCTCATAACCAATGAATGTTGGTGTCAACCACCAAGCCTATGATCACAACCTACAAATAGATATTCATAGACGAGAGAAGTAACACAAGGCTATTTCACCAGAGGTGAAATCATATTCAGATGAGATATTTTATATAATGTACAATAGTTCCTTATAAAGGAAAGAAATATGTGACAGGTGAGAAAACTACTTGATATGGGAAAAAGAAACCACCTAGATAATTAACCCTAAGATAAACTTAGGGAGAATTATTATGCAAAATGAAGATGCAATATGGGTCCCAACTACACAACCATATTAGGTATCCATTTACAATGCAAAAATAAATCTCTCACAACCATAGAAAAGGAGAAAAATCCTATGGGAAAAACCCCCTCTCCAAATGAGAGAAAAAAATACTAAAAAAGAAAAGGATGGAAAAGTGAAAGGAGGAGGACTTCACAAGACCCCCCATGGGAAACTCCTATCATTGATCTCAACAAGGTACAAAAGGAGAGATACTATGTAGCATCCCCATAGAAAATGTTGAAGATCCTCCCCATGAAGAAGAAAATTTTGTGCTAATCCTAGAAGTCTATAGTATATCCCATGTCTAGAAACAAAACGCCTCCCTTTAGGGAGAAAAAACCACTGATACAAGAGAAAATCCAACTCTGAAACAAGAGAAAGGAGAGGATGAATTAACATGAAAGATACCTCTAAAAAATTTCCTGATGCCTCCATGTAGCCAAATGTCACATCATGATTAGGTGCAACATCAACTAAAGAAGGTGGGTCAACAAGACCATGTGGAAAATATAAAGCAAAAATTTCCAAAGACACAGATGGTGTGATAAGAGTGTAAATATTGTCATAAAAAAGAAGGGATATACCCTCAAATGCATCATCCAAATCAGAAATGAGAGATTCACAAAACAACTTCATAAAACGTATCAAGTGACTATCCCACAAAGAATGATCTGAAGGATCAAAAACTCCTTGTTGTGCTAAAGAACCAACCTTTGAAGCAACATAGGTTTGAAGAACTCCAAAGTTCAAGTGATGAATCTCTCTTGAGTAATTTCTATCAACACTAGTAAGAGGGGTGTGAGGCTCATAATCATCATCATCAAAAAAATGAGAAAAAGCATAGAGATGAGACTCATGATCACCTTCACCAACAACAATAACTTTTCTAGTATTAGCCTCTCTGATAAAAATAGAATCTATAGTGAAATATACAGTCTTTGTTACCTCACCATGAGTAATCTGATAGATGGAAAGTAGCTTTGTGTCTAAATTAGGAATACATAATACATCTCTAAAACAACCATCACCAATCTCAACATTTCCTACCCCTATAATATCTGAAAGCTTACTATCTCCTAAAAAATATTAGAAGTATCAATAGGATGAAGACCAAAAAAAGGATACGGAGTAAAAAAAAATGTGGTGAGATGCTCTTGAATCCAAAAACCATTTATCACGACTAGAATGAACTGCAGAAGTTACCAATGCATGTCCTTTACCCATGTAAATTTTATCTTCTTTGCCACTTGTAAATCCTATATTCCCTAACTGTGTAGGTTTGGATGATGATACAGATGAAGATGTAGAGGTTGTAGAAGGAGTCACAAATGAGGAAAATGTAATATTGTTCTTCTGAAGAAGATGTGAAAGCTCACCAATCTTCTTTTTATAACAATGGTGTTCATCATGCCCTTTCTTCTTACAATACACAGAATTGAACTTCTCCTTCTTAGGCTTTTCCTCTTTTGAAGAGGTGGAGGACTCATTAGAATCTATCTTATCCTTAGGTTTCTTTTTCCCTTTGCTTTGAGAGGATTGTACAACTAATGCATGATTCATAGAAACCCCCTCTAACTGGGCAAGTTTAGCTTGCTACCTCAAACAGTCACAAAAAGTCTCAAAAGAAGGTATTTGGAATGAATTTCCCAAAGCATTCATGGTGGAGTAGAAGGTAGAAGAAAAAACTACAAATGGACCTCTCAGCTTAGAAAAAATAAAAAAAATGGACTCCTTATTAGTTTTACCCTTCCCACATGACGCCAATTGTGACCTCATAGATTTGAACTTGACTACGAAATCATTAATGGAGGGAAATGCATCAAGGGAAAGAGAAGTTAATTTTGCCTCTAGTTGCAAGGCATGGGACTCACTGACTTGACCAAACAAGTTTTGTAACTAATCCAATACCTCCTTGGGTGTATTACACTCCTCAATATGAAAAATAAGACTATCAAAAACATTCAAGGATATAAAACCCATCGCTTCGTCACACTTGTTTCTATGGGAAAATGTTTCATACTCCCTAGTAAAAGTGGGTTAGTTAGCACTCAGTGTGGACCACAAACCCTTAGATTGGAGTAATCTACACATTTTTATCTTCTAGGTATGGTAGTTATGGGGGGTTAACAATTCAACTGAATTAGGAGTACCCATGACAACAAAAGGAAAAAATACACCAAACTGAAATCTCCATAAAATATCAACCAATGTAACCTCTTGAGATTTATTTTTCTGACATCCAAAAAAAATTCACTCAGGAATTAAAAAGACTAAATATGAAAAATTTGAGCAAAAGAATTGTACACCTTACTATTTTCTTGTAGCAGATTCCCACACCACGTGAAAACCAAATGAATGCACAAGTCTCCACAACATGACAACCTCTTCACAATTTGTGAGACTTTTTCACAACAACCAAACACATTGCAACACTATTTAAATAGCAAAAAGATACCCCACACTACTAATATGGGATAAATGTTCCCAAAAACAACTTCAAAAAACCTAGGCCCACTTCCTCTTTGGTTGCACAGAATGAAACCCTAAATATTTCACTACAAAATTTATAAAGTATAAATTTTGATTAAAAAAATGTCCTGCAACTTACAAAAAATCAATCATGCAACCTCTTCAACAAAAGAGATACATCTTTGTTTCAAATTTGTGCCTCCAATCTCCACTGTAGGCTCAGGCCTCTAAATATAACTTAGCAAGACACTTGATTATGCTTTTGAACACTTGACTAAAAATGCCCCTTGTAGATTTGTAACATGGCCTAATTTAATCACTCTTTCAATCAACAATTTTGGCTTCAAATGCTACCTCCTTGTAGGTTTAAAAATGTTGCCTCAAATGATCAAATTTGCTTCACAAAAATGCCTCTTCTCCTTGACATAGCTCCCTTTCATGCGTCTAGTAGAATGAATGTTGATAGGTGAGGAGGTGTCAGCTTGGTGATTTAAATCATCCCTCCAAATAGCAGATTCATGATCTCCATGAAAGATCATGAATTCATATTTTAAATTTCCCCTCTTAATTTTCCCCCCTCCAATATAGAAATTTTGAAGCCTGCCTTCAAATTGCAATGATAATACAGGAAAATCATGCCTCAAAAATAGGAAAAATTGTGGCCTCTAGTGAAGAAAAAAGCGTGCCATCATAGAGGTCAATAATACCTCTCAACAAAAAATTGGCCTTCCCTTAGCAAGAAAACACCTTCAATGCACAAGAAATTAAATGCCTCTTATTTTAAATCATTCCTCCAATAGGAAAAATGAAAATAAGGCAACTTTGAAATTTGATAAATTTCAAATGCTGGAAAAAAAATTCTAGCAAGTAAATTATCTCAAAATTCTGATGAAAACTCTCTATGGTGGAAGAAGGCATGGATTGAAGGCTTTGATACCATGTTGGTTTCAACCATCGAGCCTAGGATCACAAACGAGAGAGGAAACATAAGGCTATTTCATGAGAGATTGCAATAGTACCTTATAAAGGAAAGAAATATGTGACAAGTGAGAAAACTACCTAATATAGGAAAAAAACACCACCTAGATAATTAAACCTAAGATAATATTTTTACTACACTAATAGAGAAAAAGAGAAAATCACATGGGAAAACACTCCTCTTCAAAATAGAGAAAATGAAATAACTACACTAATGAATGAAGAATATGAGGAATCAATGTGACCCTCCAAGGACTACTTCTATTACACAAGGACAAAATATTTTACCCTAGAAGGAGAAATAAAATGAGGATATGAATCTTCACATAAAGAAAGAGCTCATGTGCTAATGATGAATGCATAAAGATAGAACATGATCCATTGCATACAAACAACATTTATCCCCTTGGGAAGAAATGATTCCATTGGTTATTAGATAAGCTATTCCCCAAAAATGGAAGAACTAGGAATCCAAATCCAAATGATGTGTGCCTCTCAAAAGTGCACACATGTCCAGATGTCAACATATGATGATGTCAATCCAAGATACTATGAAGAATGATGTAGAACAAGTTATGAAGGTGATGAAGATGATGGTGCGCTAACAATGATCATGTGGTTTTCAACAAAGAGGAGATTAATATGCTCAAAGTAATCCTCCAAATTTGTAGTATAGGTCTCTATAAACATGGATGATATGTATGTAAGGTATAAATCCCAAGTATATATGTCTAGAATATGATAGATGTCTGTAGACACCTAAAATTGTCCTACGCTATGAACTAGCATATATCACTGCATTTCACATCAATTTCATCCAAAACCCTAAAATTCCTCTATTAATTGAATAATACGACATTATTGAATTATTTTCACTTTTTCATCAATTTCAGCCAATTAAATAAATTTCATTTATTTAATAAGTTCCTAATCACACTTTATTCGTCCTGGTTAGTTAAATAACACTAATTATTTAATTAAGTCGCCAAATCACTTTATTCTCCTAAGCTGATTGAATTATTAAATCATAATAATTTGACTCACTTTCCCTCCAATTTGAATAAAATATTCAAAAAATCATCAAAAATAAAATCAAACTAATAGAACTTTATTTCCAAAAGTCAAACTTGATTTGCACGTTCAACTCCAAAATGAATTAATTAAATAAATCAATTAAGCAGTCATTCTCATCCACTTTCCTGATTGAGTAAATAACTATCCCCTGATTTTTTAATCTATCCTGACTAATCAATCTATTCCTGACTGATCAATCTATTCTTGACTAATCAATCTATATCTTTGACTGATCAATCTATTTATCAATCCCATAGATTATTCGATCTATTTCTTCAATCACACTAATCATGTAATCTATTTTGCACAAATTATTCATGTCTAAATCCTCTCAACATATTTCGACCATCTTTCAAGATATTCTACTACATGATCTTGATCATCCACTTCAAATCACAAATTCAATATAACAAACCTCTTTCCTCACAAAAAGGGATTGAATAATCAATGTCATTTACATAATAAAGTACTGCCTAGATCTGAATCACAACTAACAATGCTTCAACACATATCTTTGATCAACACACATCACATCAAAGATTTTTGCACACAACAATGGAGGCTTCACATTGATATGAACAACCCAACATCATGTGAATACACTTTTACATGAGATGGGAACACTATTCTTTTTTATTAATTCATCTATGCTTTCATCTTTTCATTTTGTTTCCTAAATTTAGTAATAGTTTAGCTTCATTTCATGAGTGAAGGAATAGATCTAGATTAGTGTCTTTGATTTAGATTAGCTTCTATTTCATTACATTTCTCTTGTTTACACTCTATGATTTTTCCCCACACACATTCTAGCACACCCAGTGGGACCATGGTCCTAAATACTAATGATTTTATGAGTTTGAATTGAAGTTGCAGGTTTTGAAAGCATTTTGGAAACATTCTCATGCACTGTTCTAGAAAAAATTTCACTTGCTATCACAGATCCAATGCACTTGACCCTAAAATTATCACCTTTGAATTTTTCCAATGCCTTTGTCTACTAACAAAGGGTGCACTTGCATTTTTCTAGTGCTTTTTCTCTCTAATAGAGGGCACTTTTGCTCTGTCAAACTTGTGTCTGAGATCTGCAAGCTAAATTTTGGTTTTTTATGCTAACATATGCTTGATTTGAATGTGTGACACGTATTAACATTTATGTATGCAAGATTGAGAAACCACTAACACTTTTTTTTTTAGGGGAGATGAATGATCAAAGGAATCATGATTTTCATAGCTTCTTTCTTTAAGTTAGGAATTTTTATTTTGTACATAAAAAGAACAACAAAAATGAACACTTGAGTTTTTGGTGCTCTAAAAATGAACCATTTCAAAGCTTTCTAGATTAGAAAATTTCAATTTGGTGCATAAAAAGAACAACACAAATGAACAAGTCAGTTTTAAGTTCTCTAAAAATGAACCATTTCAAAGCTTTCTAGATTAAGAAACTTTCAATTTGGGGCATAAAAAGAATAACACAAACAAACACTTCAGCTTTTAGTGCTCTAAAGTGAACTCTATCCAAGTTTTCATAGTTAGAGAATTTTCACTTAGTGCATAAAAAGAACAACACAAACAAACAATTCAATTGGTGCTCAAAAAAAGTTTTTAACTTTCAAAGTAACACTTGGAATGTTTTATTTTCCTTTTGTTGACCATAACAATTTCTTTTTTGTTGACACACGCTCGATTTTTTTTTTTTGACCAAGTAATAACAAGATCTAGGAACACTCAAGTTTTGGGCTTAAAAATGAACAAATCATTCTTTTCTTTTGCACCATTACTATGGTATTAACTAATATCAAGAACACTTCCATTGGATGCTTGTAAAAAGAATCATTGATAACTTATTCACATGTTTTGGGGATAGCACTACTTGAGGCACTTAAAAAGAATCAAATTGCTATGAATTGTATTTTTTGCATTCCATTTTTGGCAAGCTAGGTGTTTGTCTTCTCCCCTTGCACCTTTTGGTGATCTTGGGTGAGCGAAAAAATCTTGAGCTTCACACTTTTATTTTCAAAGTATACCTTTTAGAGCTCCTACCTTTTGAGACACATCCCACACTAGAGAACTCAAAGGCAACCCAAGCGGTACTCTCATTTTGGACCACTCTATAAATAATTTTGGGTGTGAGGAAAGTTCTCATGCATCGGTTAGTGTCATTTTATACTGACGCTAGTCTCCCCTAGTATCCATGTGATATGTAAAAACCCGCAAGGGCTGGGAGGCCTCTTAATTGAGAAAAATGCCACATGTATAGACATCTAAAACTCATAATCCCAAAACATTACTAAGAGCCAAATGCTTGTAGAAGCTACCCCTTTTATCCAAATCGTACTCTGAAGTGGTGCATTAGAATTTAATTAAGAGAAGTTACTTACCAAGTTTGACTTATGGTTGAGCATACAAAGCCTCTCCATTCGTTGCATGTAAAATCATCCCTTCAAGGCTTGAGGTAAGCCCATCTAGGAAGAAATGCCTATCCCTAGGGTGTACTTTTTCTTTCATAGAAAATTGCCAAAAAAATTTCAAACATCAAACACTATGCTTCAATCTAAAATAAAAATATATAAAAAAACACTAAACATGATGGTTAAATCACAAACCCTTTGACTGAGTGTATGCTTTTGAAAGAATCCCTATATTTTCACTCCTTAAAGGATCTCCTTAAAGCTTTCTGAATATTTAGGCTTTAATTTTAGGCTACATTGGCTCAAAGTAAATGTTGGAAACTATGGCTTAGGTATTGTGATTTCACAACTTAAATCCATAGACATATAGGTCACACAAATTCATGCTTGTTGGATTCAATCCAAAATTGTTGTATCACTTGCCACATTTCGAAATAGATTACATCCAAAAAACTACAAGAAAAACATCAACATTGTTGATCAAATACTAAACCTGTAGAAAACCAATTTACATAGAGGCCACTTTTGCTATTGTTTCTAATGCACTTGAACCAAAATTGGTTGCACTTGCTAGAGAAAACTCATTTTTGTTCTCTATCCCATAAAATTTACTAATGAAAATATGTTGCATTTGATAGAATCTATGCACTTGATTCCAATTCAACACACTTGCTCCTTTTATGCTCACACTTGCTTCTCAGAAATTAGCGCACTTGCCAAAAATATACTTGCACTAGCCAAAATAGACCTCTTTTGATTGAGTAACTCACCACATTGGACAAACACATACAGAGGTTGCACTTGACATTTTTTCTCACACTTGCTTCTCAAAAACCAATGCACTTGGAAAATTTTAGGCCACAGTTGATAAAATTAGCTTCTCTTGCTCACAAATTATTGCTTCTACTCAAAACCTATCACTTCTACTCTATCTTGTTGAAAATTAGAAAAAACAAACTGAAGTTGCTTATGGGATCCTTGTTAGAACAAAATAATTGGAAAACTAGATAGGTCATATAGTCCATCCACTCTCAACATTCCATCCTTCTTTTGGAAAGAAGAATCAAAACAAACAAACCACCTGGACCATTCCTTCACTTAGACATTTAAGATATCAATAGTTGCTTGAACCTCATGGCTAGTTTAAGTAAAATTTTCCACAACATATCCTTTAGAAAAGGAAGTGAAATATCAACCCACATCCTTCAACATTTTGATTTTTGAAAGTAGCAACATTCCAAAACAACACTCAAAACATAGGGTCTTGAGCTTCATAAAAAACCATATCAAAACACCATTTCACCTTATTACCATTTGATGACTAGTTGTTCGAGTTCAACCATTTCCATAGTTAGGATTCACAAAAAATTCACAAAGATCTTGGTACTTGTTTATGACAACCACACATTCACAACATAGAAGAAAAATGGAAGTAGACAAAAGCAATGCTAGTATACCCTTAGCAAAAACCACAAACGATGGAAGTAACCCATGGGGATATAAACCAAGTGACCTTATGACAAGGTATTGAGCATTAGTAATTCCTAAACGTGCAACAATAACATCCCCAACAACATGTCAACATCAATCTATTAACCAAATCACTCTTATCAAGTGTCACAACATCAAGTAGGGAAGCAACATCAAGGGTTTGAAAATCACCATCAAGGAATAGGTCGATAACATCAAATTAGCCTAAATGAAATTGACAAAAAAATTGAGGAACTTAAAACAAAATCAAACTATGATGTATTGTTGAACAATGCTCAACGTCTAAACATTGCATATCCACAATAAATGAACATCACTCCACAAACACCTCAATATCTACAACAACAAAAAATTCTAATATCATCAAAACATTGATTCATATCAACAACAAAGTCTATTTACACAAAATTAAGTGAATCAACAACATCAATGGTCACAAAATCAAATTCAAATCCATCAACAATATCAACCTTCAAATCAGCAATATCCACCTCAAAATCATCAATCTCAAGACCAACAAGAAATTCCATCTCAAAATTCATATCCACCACAAACAACCTTACAATCTAACCATACTATTAAATGTGAGTACACTCTTTTAGGGTAGCCAATTGAGGGTGTGTTAAACCAACTAGTCAATGCCAAACTTATCACACTTCTGAAAGCACCGTGAAGTGGTGAACCTATCATCAAATTCCCTTGGTATGTGTGGACACCAAAAAAGTAACCCTTCTAATTTTTGCCTTGTTTGGGTACTCCTTGTGATTTTGGCTTAATTTTGCCTTGATTTAGTGTTGTAATGTGGATAACACATTCTCATTAGGTCTTGGGCCCTGGTGAACTAAAATAATTCAAGTGGTACCTTACTTATGTGTTGTAAAGTTTTGTAATACACTTTCACACTTTTCTAGGGTCTTATTAATATATTTCACCTAAATAACCTCTTTTTATCATTTACCAAGCCTTATTTCAAAGTGTTGCAAAGTTTTTTAACAAACTTTCATGTGTTTCTAGGATTTTCATCAATAATTTGACCCTTCTTATGCTGTAATTGGCCCCATTTTACACTTACAAGACTTACTTAAGTGTATTTTTTAAAATAATCCCGATTAACATCATTTAATACATCTAATTTCTAAAACCCACTTAAAATTCCTAAGTGGGACCCATTTGCCACTAGGGCGAATGATTCCCCTTTGGCACAAAATTCAAAATAATTTTGAATTTCTAGCAGGTTATTATTTTCTAAGATCTAAGGTCAGCCCGTGATGTGGTATTTTTCAAGAAATATTGGACAATAAAGTATAAATATAGGGTTTTTCAACTCATTTCACCTCTCTCCTAATCTCTCAATCAATTCAACAAGCAATCAAGTGATTTAGCATTGAAGTATTTTGTTTACAAGAGCATTCAAGCACTTTGGAGCCATTACTTGCATGTCTTCATAATTCCACTTCAAGGGTTTGGTGAGTTGTAGCATTGCATGTTGTCCATTCATCATTATTTGTCCACATTTCATTTCATTTTCAAAGGTTTAATTACCAAACTAGGGTTTGACAAGGGAAAACCCTTATTCACTAACCCCACAACAATGTTTCCCTCTCTTTTCATGTGTTTTGTAGGTCTAAATTTTCAAATTTGTCAAAGAGAAAGATTGGAAAAGTTTTCAACAATTTGTCAAAGTCATTCAAAGTTTTCAAAGACCTAAAAGAATCTTGGAGAACACATACAGGTCAAATTCTATAGTTTCAAATCCAAAAACCTGTCAGGAGTAGAAGTGCAGATCAGGAGCTACAGATTCCACTTTTGAATTTTCCAAAATCTAGAAGTGGAATCATATGCCATCAGTGGCATATGAGTCCCACTACCAGGCCCAAACAAATATTTTGCAGTTTTGAGTACCCAATTGTTTGAAACCTATTTTGGTAGAATCTTCCAGAAATAGGACTAAGTCGCCCATCTTGGTGTATGAATCCAAGTGGGTATTAACAGTGAATTCTTCAGGATTCTAGAGCTCCATTCCATCCCTTTCTAGTCTCCAGGTGCACACTTTCAGTTTCATAGTTTTCTATTACAATTTATTTGCATTTCTAGGTCATTTTGCATATCATAATGTGTTTTCAAACACTTTGTATTTTCTTAGTTTTGCATTAATAGTTAATCTTCTTTATCAATTTTCATCCTTAAGGACAATCTCCTTAAAAATATTTCAATCTCTTTTGCATTGGAATCTCAAGGATTTTTTCTTGAGTGTGAACATTGTGAAATTGGATTCCTCTTCCTTCATTGCCCTTTTGGTGTGATTAAGGAAGTTGTGCATTCCATTTCCATTGTACACATATGGTGAACCTAACTTTTGAACATCATAATTCTATTTTGGAGTGCATTTACATCGTAGGAATATCTTACGTTAACATTGCATTGCATTTTGCATTGTTTAATTTGCATTCTAGGGTTTCCAAATTTGCATTAGTAAAAGGCTCATATAGCTTGAATTATTGCATTTCATTTCATTGAAAATTAGTAAAATTTTGTAGTTTCATCTTATATTTGCATCAAAAAATATAAAAATCATAAAAACCAATTCAAAATTTTTGAAAATCTTTAAAAAATTCACTACGTAGACTCATTTTCCACCCTGGGCGACTTAGTCTAGTTGCATATTTTTCACTGCATTTTGTTGGCATTTAATCTGCAATTTCTAAGTTTTTGTTTGCTATTTTGCATTTCAGTTTTAATTTCCAGAATTTTAGTTTTAAGCATTTCATTCTTGTTAGTTTACATTGGATTTACATTTACCCCACATTTAGAAGCCTTTGCATGAGTGTTTGGTGTCTTATTGCTAATCTCTTGGTGAGAAGAAGTTCAAGACTCATGTTATCTCATGATAACACACTCATTGTGGATCTTGGGTTATCTAGAGCTTCCACTCCTAGTATTGACACTAATACACTAGCCATGGATTCTACCCTTAACAACTCTTTCCCTTCAAATAACATGCAAGTTGAACCATGAAATGATAATATCCCACAAGAAAAAATAATTCAAATTCATGAGGACTTATCACATCTCCAACATCAAGTAAGCCTTGAAAACATTTCAACTATTGCAATTCCTACCATATAAAATATTCATCGCATGCTTGAAAGTGAAGATGGACTATACATTGTGAAACACATAGTTGAGATATATACAAAACATCTTCCTTCAACCTCTAGTGCTCCTCAACCAACAAAAAATGTGGTAAGCTAATGTAGGAGCATCCAGTGGTGTAAGGGCAATCTTGCATCACCCAAAAATATGCATTCCATTTATGTTTCCTTTGGTTATCCTGTTGTATATGTCTTTGCATTTCTAGATACCCTTTTCATCATAATGTAAATCCCCACTTTCAATTTTGCTCTTTTTCTTTTTCTGGTCAACGACTATTTTTAGTAGATATTGGAATTTTAAGGTGTTTAGGGAAAAAAAAATATATGTGAGGATTCAAAATGGAAAAATAAGAAGATTGGAAAAAGAATCAGGCTAAGAGAATTCCTGGTTTGAAAGATATTGCAGTTTCAGTCTCCTAGAAATGCACCTGAAAACCTTCTAGATCAGGTTTGAGGCACTAAACATCCTTGAAACAGCTTGAAAACTTTCCAAAATTGGCATATAAAATTTTGAGCATGTTCTTGACTCTAAAACCTTTCCGACGGTTCAAATGGTTTGAAAAATGGAGTCCTGGATCAAAAGTTATGACTCCCAGAAGTTGATACACTTTCAAAATGTGCTAATTTTCCAATGATGTTTTAAATTTTGAAATTCAAATTGTAATTTGTGGCGCCAAATTGCCCAAATATATTAATTCAAATGTTGTTTGGCTCCAAAATGGAAAAGGAGATATTTATGGGGGGGATTTTTTTATTTTTGTAGCTTTTTGGGGAAAAAGAGTTTGCATGCCACGAAAGGGGGGATTCTATAGTGACTGTAATTTTATATTGCTTGCATGTATTGCAGAGCTTGAGGATTTGTGATCCTTTGCATGTAAGAAGTAAATTTTTTGAATAATAAAATTATTCTCTATTTTTGTGCATAAATTTTTTGGTCTTAGGTTGCACCCTCATCATAATCCAACGAGGACCTCAAATCCTCTCTCAACCATAGCATTAATACCTACCTATACCACTCCTCAAGTCACAACAACACTGCAAGAAGTTAGTAATGTGATTCCTTCCTCGAGTATTCTTACTAGCATCCCTAATTCCTATGTGGCATCTCATGTTCTATCTTCTTCCACATTACCACCTATAAGCATTCCATTCACTTGCCCTACCACTACATACACCCTATCGCCACTTTCACTTCCATCCCATACCACTTATAATGACCCTCTCATTACAAAAATTTTCCAAACTATTTCCTCCACGCAAAAGAAAATCTCCACCATCAACCAAAATCAAAATGGTCGACCCACATATTATGTTTGAAGAAGCCCATTGTCTTTGGAAATATTGCGAACACTGATGCCACAAGGAGTAGAGATGCCTAGATTTGAGAAATATGGAGGGAAGGGAGATCCTTCTAACCATGTTAGTGCCTATACCACCTTATGTAATGATTTTTTCCTTGATGATAAATAGTTAGAAAAATTGTTCCCTAGGACATTAAAAGATACTTCCTTGGAATGGTTTTCTTCTTTACCGAACAATTCAATTTGTTCATTTAATGAACTTGTTGATGCATTTATAAATCATTTCCAAGTGCATTTTGTTGAAATGTGCAAGATAACTAAGAGGGGGTTAATTAGTTGTCACCAAACTTAATCACAAATCTCAAACACTTATCAACTTCACATCCACTTTATTCTATTATTAAGTATGGACATGAAATGAAAATAAAAAAATAATAATATCAACACAAGAAACACTAGATTTACATGGAAAAACCCAACAAGGGGAAAACCACAGTGAGGATTACCTCACAATATAAAGTAAATCCAAAATCAAATATAAAGAGGTTCACTGCCAAGGGCTCACTACCCAAAATACAAGGCTCATTTCCTACAGAAAGGACTCAATTTCTAACAAGGAGGCTCACTGCCTACAAATACAAAAGATAATAGAAAAGTTCCACCAGAAAATATTACACACATCCATAGCCTATATCAGAAGATTGTAGACACCATCAACTCACTACTTTCAGGAATCTGACACATTAAAGTACGATTGCCTTAACTCTTTTTTGCACAACTCTACTTCTCAAGCTTGTGGCATACTTGATACATCAATTCATAATTTATCAACTTGTATTTATACCATCTTCAACCTTAGAAACTTTCTCCCAAGTCAGCTACACACACTTCATTTTACAAATTCAAATTAGGTCAGCAAATCAACATTCCCGTGGTGGAAATGAATGAGAGCAGACCAAACCAACACTTAACCAAGACCCAAAAAAAACATCTTGGATCAATCACATGCTTCCTCAATTGATACTTATCCTTCACATGAAGTGTAAACACGAGGTCGGCCAAACCTAATGAAAACATAATGAACTTTGAAGTAAATGCTTCCACAACAAGAAGATAACATGTGGACCATATTACATGCTTCACCATGCATGAGAACACATCTTAGATGCCTTTAGATTCATCTACAACAAATGCAACAACCTTCATACACATAATACTTTCCATTAGTCCATCCAGACTATACAGACACACACATGGACTTTGAAACTAATCTTCTGGAGTACCAAACCACAAATTCCTTTTCTAGAACATAGATAACTTCTTTACAAGCTATCTTCGAGATCCACAAGACCTAGAACAAACTAGTAGAGAAAAATGGAGCAGAAACATTTGTCCTAGTCCATAGAGAAGCAACTCTTCCAAACTAGTGAACACAACTTTCACTCTCCATCAAACCAGAAGCTACAATCTAGGAGATATTACCAACAAATGGCCATAAGCAACATTTTAGATCTGCACAAGCATAGGATCAACATAGAAGAAATTCAGAGCAAATACCAGAGCACATTATGAACACACACAACTCTGACTTCACTATTTCTCAAAAGCACCTAGAAACACATCATATCAACACACTTGCAACACAATAAAGATAGATCCATGTACTCAAAACATCTCAACAACATCTCAACTATACATGCACAACCTGTAACATTCTATATTGTGTTGACATCAATGACAACACCACCATACTCACTCATACTTGCAACAATATCCCCCTTTTTCATTGATGGAACACATGATGTGAAAAACCATCAAAGACAACATCCATTCCATTCCTGCACTCTCCTTTATTTTTAGATTAGAAAACCTACACAACATTCTTTCACTCTCAATACTCTCTCTCTTTTTCTTTTACTATTTTTCACATGACTTTCTCTCCCCCTTTGACATCAATGGAAAAGACCAAAAGATCTTATCACTCCCCCTTATGAGTGTACCCACACATCTCATACAACAACATTGAAAATTTCTACCCCCCCTATGGAGTAGACCCATTCATACGTCCAGACAAATGAAGAATCTATAGATCCACTAGACTCATGCACCTCCATGTTCACCTAGTTTGAGGGAGGGCCAATGACGCCCAACTTCTCTCTGAGAAACTCAAAAGTATCCTTTGGAATATCCTTAATAAATATATTTTCAATTTGATCCTTCATAGACACATACTCCATCCTAACTTTATTCTCCAATATCTTCTCCCTCAAGAAATGATATCTGATAGATATCTATTTTATCCTTGAATGCATTACCAAATTTTTGAAATTTTTATTGCACTTGTATTATCATAGAATATAGGGATATGATCATCACACATCACTCCTATGTCCTTCAAAGTTTGCTTCATCCACAACACCTATGTGCAGCAATATGTTGTTGCAATGTACTCAACTTTTGCACTAGATAAAGACACTAAATCCTATTTCTTTCTTAGACATGAAACCAATCTTCCTCCAAGAAATAATGCGCCACCACTTGTACTCTTCTAGGCATCCACATAGACAACCAAATCTGCATTAGTATAAGCACTCAGAGTGAAATCATTATCCTTAGGATACCGCAAGCTATAATCCAGAGTGCCTTTGAGATATCTGAATATCTTCTTCACTACTATAACATGTGCTTCTTTAGGTTTTGCTTGAAATCTAGCAACAAAACATACTGCATGCATGGTATCCAGTCTAGTAATAGTAAGATACAACAGTCCACCAATCATAGATTTGTACATGCTTTGATCAACTTTAGGAGATTCATCATCTTTACTCATAGTGGTACTAACCAGTTTGGAGTCATCCATTCTAAACTTCTTCAACAACTCTTTGATGTAATTTGAATGTGAAATGAATATCCCCTTATCATTTTGATTTACTTGAAGTCCAAGGAAGAAATTCAACTCACCAATCATAGACATTTTGAAAAAAAATTGCATCTATTATACAAATATTTTTCACATTCTTTCATTTTCTTCAAGAATGATATCATCAACATACACAACTACTATCAACATTTTATTTCCTTCCACCTTGAAGTAGAGATTACTATCTGCGGAGCCTTTGCTGAGCCTTTTTTGTGTCAAATATCTATCCAATCTTGCATACCATGCTTTGGGAGCCTATTTAAGTCCATACAATGCCTTTTTCAACTTATAAACCATATCTAGTTTATTTGATAACTAAAATCCCCCTGGTTGTTCCATGTACACTTCTTCTTCCAATTCTCCATTCAGGAATGCAAATTTAACATCCATTTGATAAAATTTGAAATATTTGTGTGCAGAGAATGCCAAAAACATCCTAATAGCCTCCATTCTTTCCACCAGGAAAAATGTCTCCTCAAAGTCAATTCCTTCAACCTTTGAATAACCTTTTCATACAAGTCTAGCTTTGTTTCTCACTGCTTCACCATTCTCATTTAGCTTATTCCTGAACACCCACTTTGAACCAGTTACATTTTTATTTACAAGTCTAGGAACCAGTTCCCATGTCTAATTATTCTCTATCTATTGCAACTCCTCTTTCATTTCTCTAACCCAAATCTCATCTTTGCATGCTTCACACACAGATTTAGGTTCTATCTTTGAAAGTAAACATAGATTTACCTTAGCTACTACCACTTTGCTTCTTGTCTTCACAACTTCACTCTTGTCTCCAATTATCTATTCTTCTGGATGATTCTTTTGTACATACTTTGGAGTCTTAGGAACAAGTTCCATAGCTTCTTCTTCTTCCTTATCTTCTTCTAGAACTTGTCCGCATAGGATCATTTGGTTCAACTACACTTATTTCAATTGGTATGTGCATGTCTTCATCAACTTTCACATTTGCACTCTCAAAAATCTTCCTCAATATTTTATTTAAGCATCTATAATCTTTGTTGTTGGTTGAATATCCAAGGAAAATACCTTCATCACATCTAGCATAAAACTTCCCAATATTCTCTTCATCTCTTTTAATGTAGCATTTTCTTCCAAACACCTTAAAGTACTTCACAATAGGTATCTTTCCAATCCATAACTCATAAGGAGTCTTTGTGCTATTACCTCTAATCTAAACTTTGTTAAGAATATAAACAACAATATGTATTTCCTCTCTCCAGTATACATCAGGTACATTTGCTTCTTTCATCATTATCCTCCTGGGTTCCTGAATAGTCTGGTTCTTCCTCTCAATAACTTCATTTTTTTGAGGAGTTCTAGGAGTGGAAAAATGTCTCTTTATGCCATGCTCTTCACAAAATGTATTAAACTCACTTGAAGTGAATTCTCCACTTCTATCAGATCTTAAAAATTTGATTCTTGGGTTCACTTCATTCTCTACCCTTTCCTTAAACACTTTAAATCTATCCAAATCTTGAGCTTTCTCCCTAAGAAATGTAACCCATGTCATTCTAGAATAATCATCAATCAAAAGCATGAAATATCTATCACCATTAAGACTTCCTTTTCTTGTGGGACCATAGAGGTCTATTTGAACCAATTCTATCATTTTGGTAGTAGATTGATCTTTTCCTTTAAAGTTGCATCTTGTTTTCTTTCACAACTAACAACTTTTGCACATAGTATTGGTAGGCTTTGTGATTTTAGGAAGATATCAAACAACCTCTCTTGAACTAATCCTGATCAGATGATAAAATTCTACATGTCCCATCCTCTAGTGCCATAGCCAACTTTCATTAACTTGAGATACACGGAACTGACCATCAACACCCTTAAGTTGATAAATGTTTCCATATGTTCTTCCTATAGCACAAGTGTTATCCTAAAACACAAGCTTGAATCTTTTGCTACACATTTTTCCAACACTCAAAATATTATTCCTTAAGCCCTTAACATAATAGACATCATCATTGTTGTGTTTTGCATCAAAACTAATTGTTCCTTTCCCAACAATCTTTGCTCTAGAATCATCTCCAAACATGACTAATCCACTGTCATAGTTTTGAAGTTTAGTAAAATTACTTTTATCTCTGGTCATGTGATTTGAGCAACCACTAACAATAACCCAATAGTCTTCATCTGTCTAGCATGAAAGGTAGTAACAAGAGTAACTTCCATCTCCCTTCTTTTCTGGACCACATTCCCTTCCACATTTTCCAGAGTTAGCAGACACAAATTTATTCTCTAAGGCTAGAAACAAGCATTCATCATCATTATCCTCAAATTTAGATTCATCATCATAGATTCCAACATCTTCTCTAATGTAATACTTGTTGAAATTCTTATCCCTTTTGTCTTTATTATCTTTGTTCTTGTTGTGTACAACTCTATTTGGACATCTTGAGGCATAGTGACCAATATTTCCACAACTAAAACATTTAAAAGGTAACATACCTTTGTACTTACTGGTACCTTTCTTCAACTTGTAAAATTTTCTTCCAACTCATCTAAACTATTACCATCTAGATCATTTTTGTCTTTGTAACTTTAAAGGTTATTTTATCTTCTCCTTTTCTTTTCCAAAATTTCTCATCTCAAATGCAGTCAAGGTACCAAATAGCTATTCTTTAGTAAACTTCTTAGGATCATAAACTTATTTAATAGCTAAAACCTTATCACTATAACTCTCTAGTAGAGTCATCAAAATATTCTCCATCACATCTTCATCAGTCAGGGTACCACCTTGATTCTTCACTTCATTCACTACAATGTCAACCCTCTAAAAATTTTTGCAATATATTCGCCTTCTTCCATTTTCAAGTTCTCATATTTGCACATAGTTGTTAGCTTCTTTGACAATTTCACTCTATCATTTCCTTCATAGATATCTTCCAACTTTTTCCAAACTTCATAAGTAGTGCCCAAAGAAATAACTTTTGTTCACTTAGTCTTATATAAAGCACTATAGACGTCATACACCTTTTTCATTTTCCTCATAGGAAAAAATCTCATATGTAGAAGAAGGACCACTTGTCAGTACAACTTACTTTGTCTCCAAATCTTTCCAAGTTTTGTAACCAAGAGAGATTATGTAGCCTCTCATCTACACTTTCCATTTCTGTAGTTAGATCCATCAAACATAGGGATTGCCAATTTGTGTGCCATCAGATCTACCTCAACTAGTTAAGCTCTTCTCCTAGGAACCAAAGATCTGATACCAATTATTGAAAGGTGCAAGACAACTAAGAGGGGGGAGGGTAAATTAGTTGCCACCAAACTTAATCACAAATCTCATACACTTATCAAATTCACATCAACTTTATTTTGTTATTAAGTATGAACATGAAATGAAAATAATAGAAAGAAATATCAACATAAGAAACACCAAATTTATGTGGAAAACCCAATGAGGGAAAAACCACATTGAGGATTAACTCACAAGATAAAGTAATTTCAAAACCAAATACAAAGAGGCTCACTGCCAAGGGCTCACTTCCCAAAATACAAGGCTCACTACCTACAAAAAGGACTGACTTTCTAACAAGGAAGCTCATTTCCTATAGATACAAAAGATAACAAAAAGGTTCCACCATAATAGATTACACACATCTACAACCTTGATTAGAAGATTACAGACACCATCAACTCACTACTTTCAGGAATCTGACACATTAAAGTACTATTTCCTTAACTCTTTTTCTCACAACTCTACTTCTCAAACTTTTGGCATACTTGATACATTAATTCATAACATCAACTTTTATTTATGCCATATTTAACATTAGAAACTTTCTCCAAGGTCGACTACACACACTTCATTTTACAAATTCAAATTAGGTCGACAACTCAACATTCTGGTAGTGGAAAGGAATGAGAGCAAACCAAACCAACACTTAACCAAGACCCAAAAATAACATCTTAGATCAAACACATGCTTCCTCAATTGATACTTATCCTTCGCATGAAGTGTAAACACCAAGTCGGCCAAAACTAATGAAAACACAAATGAACTTTGAAGTGCATGCTTCCACAATAAGAAGATAATATTCAAACCACATTACATGCTTCACCATGCATGATAACACATCTTAGATACCCTCAAATTCATCCACATCAAATGCAACAACCTTCATACACAAAATACTTTGCATTAGTCCATCTAGACTATACAGGTCCACACACAGGGACTTTGAAACTCATCTTCAGGAGCACAAAACCACAAACACCCTTTCCAGAACACAGATAACACCTTTACAAGCCATATTCTAGATCTCAAAGACTTGAAAAAAACTAGTGGAGAACTGCAAAGTAGAAACATTTCTCCCAGTCCATAGACAGGAAACTCTACCAAACTAGTTCACACATCGGTGAACACAAATTTAACTCTCCATCAAACTAGAAGCTACAATCTAGGAGATGTCACCAATAGATTCCCATAAACAACAATTCATATCTACACAAGAATGGGATCAACAGAAAAGAAATGTGGAGCACATACCAGAGCACATTCTAAACACACACAACTCTGACTTCACTATTTCTCAAAAGCACTTGGCAACACATCATATCAACACACCTATAATACCAAAAAGATAGCTTCATGTACTCACAAAATCTCAACAACATCTCAACTATACATGCACAACCTGCAACATACTGTATTGTGTTGAAATCAATGACAACACTGCAATACTCACTCATACTTGCAACACATATGACTCCCAAGAAGACCTTAGTTGAGTTGATGAGATACAAACAAAATGAGGAAGAAAAGATAACTAATTTTATCTCATGCTATCAATCGCTTTATTAACAATTCAATGTCAAGATCCCTAACCCACACCTTCAAAATATGTTTATAGAAAACTTGCAAACTAAACTTTAGGACAAACTCACTATGATGAAATTCCTCTCCATGCACTTGTGTACTTCCCTTTGTGATTATCAAAATTCCATTAGTAGTTGAGAAACAAGATCCACTTCTAGTAGAACTAAGAAATTTAAGCCTACCAACCAAAAAAATTCCCAACCATTTAGAAAGAAAAACAAAAGGCTCCTTCAATTCAATGCTCCTCATCCTACACCTCAAATTATGAATAACCAAATATCAACTATTAAAACCATGGTACCCTTTAGTTATGGCTATCTGAAAAGACAATTCATACCTTTACCCGACACCCTTCATAACACAATGTCCCAACTTTTACAACAAAAAATGATTACCTTGCATGCCATAAAAGAACTCAATCCTATTAAGCCTTTACCTTTGAACATTTAATCCAATGCTTATTTCCATTATCATCGATATAATGGACATGACACAGAACATTGCAAGTGTCTTAAACATCTTGTACAAGACCTCATTGATTTTAATCATCTATCCTTTGCAAGTGTTAGTGATCAAGGCTATAAGTCTATTGCCCCTTCAAATAAAAACCTACAAAATTTCACTAATCCAATGCCTAAGAATAATATTTTATTTTTCAAAGCTAGCAAAACTACACGGACTAATGTGATGAATGTTGATATAGTTGATGAACATATTGAATCTATCCTACATGGAAAAAATGGTAGGTGTGATAGACATTATCCCTCGTAAGGTCCAAACTAAGAAATATCTTGATGTTGATTTCTCCTCTAAGGATATAATAGAAACATATACCCGATGGTCCTCTCTACATATCTAGTTGTATCTATGACAAGCCCACTAATGGGATACTAATAGATCTCACCTGTGGTGAGAATGTGATCACCAAGGAATTTTTGGTATTACATGAACTTTATCAAGATGACTATGATAAAACAAAAGAATGGATCAAGACGCATAATGGTTTTTCTTTCCCTACGATTGGATCAATCACCCTTCCATTACAAATAGGACCAAAAAATTAGATGTCACATTCTCCATCATCCCATAGTCAGACCAATTTCATTTGTGGCTAGGCCATCCATGGCTTCACTCAATGAAAGTCATCCCTTCGGTTATACATAAATTCTTAAAGTTTCCATTTGACAATGAAATATTCACTATCCAATATAGTAGCTTTAACCCCTTTTCTTCCAAATGAAACTTTTCCTTTGAAGCCTTTTGGCCTGAGCCCATGGAACCTATAACACCATGACAAGACTTATTTTTTATAGCTTACCAAAAATTCAAAGCAAAGAAAATAGTAGAATTGTCTCTCTGACACATGTCCCCGTCTACCTCTGACACTCCTATCCTAGATGAAACCATGCTTCATCCCAAACAAGAACCAAACAACCAAGCTCAACCAACACTAGAAACTTCCCTACATTATCCAAGAGACCAAGAGACAATGAAATAAACTCTGTTAGGCCTCCTCAAATAAAATAAGTTTATAAAGAAAAATAGAAAGTGGACGACCAACCTTCCATGGTTCCTTTCGTTCCTCCCCTTCAGGATGAAAAGCAACCTATGGTTGATCAATCCACTCCTTCACAAATGTAACTTGATAACAAAACCAAAAGAAATAGAGGATCTAGAGAGTGTAGGCATAGGCATTATTCCCTTGCTCCCAAGTTACATGAAGAACTAAACAAAACAAATCCAAATCCAAACTTGATTGAAGCAATGCATGATGACCCTCCTCCCCAACCAAAACCAAATGATCCAATACAACAATCAAAACAAGAGTTACACCCTTCATTAGACATTATCATTCATCCTCTTGCTTTGATTAATTTAGATGATGATGGTGAATAATGACTTGAACATGTTGTTATCCTCTTCCATGAGCTTAAATGAGAAATCTCCTCTATAGAGTAATGAACCTAGTACTTCTCCTAGTTTGGAAATTTCCTCTATAGAGTAATGAACCTAGTACTTGTCCCTTTGGCTATTTTCCTACCCTCAACATATAATGAACATGATTGGGAGGCTGATGACTTGCTTGACAGTTGACTGGCATTTTTCCTTACTAGTATTTTACACTTTTATTATTTTTCTTTCTTTTGTGTGCTTGCATGTGCATAATGTTATCCCCCATGATGTTTTGTTTGATGTTATCTCTCTTTGTGACATTCTTCTATTTATACCTTAATTCTTCTCTATGTCATGCATTTCTTTCACCTTTTTCTTTTTTTCTATTGTTTTCCTTTTGGTGATGATACAAGGCATTGAGACACCCTATGTCTCTTTCATGTTGACCCAAAAGGCCTTTTTCCTTTTTTGCTTGTCTCTTTTTCTTTTTCTTTTTTTGACTTCTAGGGATGATGCAAGGAATTGAGACACCCTATGTCTCTTTCATGTTGACCCAAAAGGCCCTTTTCTTTTACATTTTTCGCTTGTATTTTTCTTTTTGGCTTGTCTTTTCCTTTTTTGGATGACACAAGGCATTGAGACATTCATGTCTCTTTCGTGTTGACCCAAAATCTTTTCCTTTTCTTTTTCCTTTTCATTTTCATTTGTCTTATGTTTTCCTTTTGGGGATGACACATGGCGTCAAGGCACCCTATGTCTCTTCCATGTTGACCCAAAATATTTTTCTTTATTTTTGCTCTATGTGTCATTCTCCCAGTTCTATATATTTGGGAGATGATGATAGTTCCAAGCTCTCTACAAACATTGCAGCAACAAACATACTAAACCCAAATCCATAGATCCCTTATGTGTTTGGTATTTTAATTTTGGGGGAAACCCCTTTCTTTTTTTTCCTTTCCTTCATATCACATAGCCTTACTCAAAAACATATGACTTGGCATTGGGCTTTTCAAATTGGCTCTCATGTCTTTCTCTTTGCATTTTTCATTTTCTACTTTAAAGTAATTTCTCACAGTATGATGTGTAGCAATTCTTTTAAACTAGGGGTATACATTAGCATTATTCTTTGACATTTTTTTCCTTTTTATTGGTTCTTAGTGTAGCCTTCTTACTTCATAGGATGTGTTTGTAAATTTTTGGATGACATTGGGTGTGATGTCCTTCATGAGCATGATCTATCTTAGCATATTATAGTAATCTTAGTGGCTTGATGCAACACACTACATCCCCTAAGTTGCGAATTTTATATTCTTTGATTGGTCCTCTCTGAGACATTAGACACAATGTTCCCTAAGTCAAAAAACTCACATGAACTAAGCAAGACTCCTTTGAACATCCTTTGCATGTTGCATGTTGCATTTTTCATTTGTTATATGACCACCTTGCATAAAATAGCTTGCATGCATATGGAGCCATCACATTTGTTCATGAGCTCCAATCATACAAAGTTTTTCTTGTCTCGTGAAGCTTCAAAATCCATTTTTTATTTTGTTGCACCTTATTAAAGTTATCAAGAGGTATAAATTTCATATGGTTGAGCAGGAATCCCATTTTGAGGCATGACTTTCCCCATAGGCACCTGCGTGTGTGTTAGTACATACCAACCATGAGTGTATGTTTCTCACCTTCTAGGAATTTTTACCTGATAGAAAACCATTAATGCAAGAGCATCCTAGGTTTCAAGCAATCTTGCATCAACCAAAAATATTTGCATTCATGTTTTCATTTCAATAGTTATTTTTTAGACCCAATATCAAAATTTCATACCGCATTGCACCACATTGTAACATCAAAGGTCACAAAGCAGGGTATATGATCTTCATGACTACACCTACATCATATCCATAATTCAAGTGTTTTGAGATTCTAGTACAAAGTTATTGCTAGGAAAATATTGGCTATATTTGGATAGATAGCAATCATCGGCTAGTCTTGGCTTTTCAAGAGTGCAGACATATTCCCTGACTTGTGGAGCTCAAGAGATCTTCCATAAGGATGCACATTCATTGAGGAACCTTAGTTCTAATATGCATCATGTTTTTCCAAGACCAATGGAAATTCTTATATTTAGGCTGACCTTCACACGTTTCATATATTTTAGGGTTCAATACCTCTTGAAACTGACACAAACCTCTTTTTGAGCTTGGAAAATAGTATATATATAGGCATCATGTAGTTTCATTAGTAATCAATCAATTAGAATCAACTAATCAAGTAAGAAGATTGTTCTAGGGTTTTAAGGGCTTTGACCCACATTGTATTTCTGGGCTTTAACACCATATCACTTTGTAATTCTATAATTTTCTAAGCCAGAAGGAAGGGTATGTTTCCAGTGAATAATTGATCATTCTCTTTATTCCCATATGTGTTTATATTCTTGTTCATTGAGTTTTCATTGTGCTTACTCTTGTTGCAAGGTTGGACAATCCTATTTCTGGACCCTTCATCCTTGACTACACCAAGTGGTACCAAAGCGAAGTTGCAAACCCTTGGGAGATCAGAGTAAAGTTGCAAACCCTTGGGAGATCGGAGCAAAGTTGTGAACCTTTGGGGTATCAGAGTGAAGTTATTTTTGGGAATGAAGTTGGATAGATCACTAACTTGAGGTAGTCACACCATTGAAAGTTTGTGAAGTGGAGAAAAGGCATCCCATAAGATCTTCATGCGAAAATATCTCCAAGTTGAGGCAACCTACTAGTGTTTGTCAAAAAAATTCCAATTGTAAGGGAGTTGTGACCCTATAGCCAGATTGTCAACTTGAGACAGTTGCACTAGATCCTAGGAAGAGATTCTGCCAAGGATAATTCATACTACTATTAATGTTGTTGGAAATATGGATGAGATAATGGAAATGATGTGAACAATGAAAGTGAGATTATATTTTGTTGAAGAAGATAGAAGAAAAGGCTTAAACCCTAGATCAAATGATGAAAGTGATGATGATGAAGTTTAGGTAGTAGATTAAGCTGAAGAGACCTCTGAAGAGGAAGAATCCAATTAGATGAAGATTTTGAAGGCTATTTCAAAAATTGGAAAGTGACCTAGAATGGAGATTGTGAACTACTCTGATAATTTGAACCTTGAGGAGTTGATTGATTGGATAAATGGCATTGAATAATACTTTGAGTATCAAGAAATTGAAGATCTAGAGAGAGTGATATTTGTGAAGACCAAGCTGAAATGTCATGATGTAATATGGTGGAAAGAGGTTCAATTGGAGAGAAACATAAAAGGTAAAGAAAATATTATGAAATGGAATAGAATGGTAACAAAATTGAAGAGCTAGTTTATACCTGCAGAATATGGGCTGCTAAAGAGATTGCAAAAACTAAGATAGAAAGAGAAGATTGTGAAAGAATAAATTGAGGAATTTCATAAGATCATCATCAAGACCAGACATAGTGAAGCAAACAAGGAGAAAGTAGCGAGATATATCAATGGGATGAGAATAATATTCAAGAAGAGTTGAGTCTAGTGAGGATCAATTCAGTAGAGGAAAATCTAAAAAAGGACATGAGCAGAGGCAAAAAGGTAGAGGAGGTAGATTTCAGAGAGGAAGGTCACATTCCAAAGGAGAAAGAACATATATGGAGCAAAGTAATGAAAAATATTCATATCACAAGGAAGAGAAGGTTTCCAATTCATACTAAAAGGGGAGAGATGATATAAATTCTTACCACTACAACAAAGGAGGCTACAATTCTTACTGCAATGATGGATTCCAGAGAGATGAGAAAGGAAATGGCAAGATAACTTTTAGAGGAACCTATTTTAAGAGAAGATGTGAAGGAAATAAAGCATTTGAGTGTTGCCAAGAAAGTAAGAAGAATGAAAATCATGCAAGAACCAAATATGTGAAGGAAGAACTAGTGAAATCACCGAGTTTTGGAGGAAGTCCTGAGAAGGAAGAATCATTATTCATGAGGAGAGCATTGTTCCAAGAGAAATAAGTACCTAAGGAAGCATCGTAGAGAAAATTTTTGATCCAAACTAGATGCAAGGTAGGAGGTAAGTGTTACAAAGTTATCATTGATAATGGAAGTACAAACAACCTATTTTTTTAAGGAAATGGTGAAAAAGTTGAATTTGGAAAGGAGGAAACATCCAAAGTCATATAAGATATCCTAGATTCAAGATGAACACAAGGTATTTGTAAGTGAGAAATGTCTAGTAAAATTAGAGATAGGATCATATCATGATGAAGTTGTGTGTGATATTATGCTGATAGATGTATGCCATATGTTGTTGGGAAGACCTTGGTAGTATGATAAGAAAGCTATACATGATGGGAGAAAGAATACTTATAACATAACATCTAATGGAAAGAGAA